>NDGN011549627.1:0-10452 GCA_002564285.1 Tympanoctomys barrerae | reverse complement strand
GCCAGCTCAGCCCACCAGGGGGCGGGGCCGGCTGGCATATGGTGCTGGGGGATCGAACCGCGGCCCCTGTACAAGCTTGTTCCAAGTAGGTGCTTTGGACCACTGAGCCATCTCACCAGCCCCTATAGTTGTATTTTAAAGTGTTAGACTCTGAGGCTACAGAGTGGCATGGCCTTCCAGGCGGCCCATTCCCCAGGCTCCTCCCACCGCAGCATCTGATGTAAGAGGCAACAATCAGAGCCAGGAGAGAGATGTGCTCACAGCACTGTCCCCTAGACCTCAAGCCTTCCCTGGAATTCGACCTCTTCCACTTGCACTCCTTTTTGTGGCTGTTATGTACGTGGTTCTGCAGCGTTTTATCAGATGTACGGATTCACACAACCACTCGGAATCGTTTCTTGAAAGCAACACACTTAATAGAAATTAGCTTCCTTCGGGCTCACCCTGAGCAATACCTCTGAGTTCAGAGGTTTCATACACGTAGCTTTCTCATACACATTACACATGGAATCCCTTCGTCGTGAGTAAGTAGTCTAAAATCATCTTGTGCATAGCGCCTGCCCGGCACAAGGCCCTGGATTTGATTCCTGGTCCCAAAATTAAATAATAAATAAATAATAAAATAATTTTGTACCATAGCCCCACTGGTACACAAGTATGGATTTACTCCAGCCATGCCAGTGGACAGGTAGGGAAACTGAGACTTCCAAGTGGGGGGACTGGCTGGTGGGACTGGAAAGGGGCCAGAATCTGGACGTCCCTGGGGATAGTGCTTGCTTTTTTTCCCCACACGCCCACCCACTGCCTGCAGTGGCTACAGCCCCTTCTGCCTGGCCTTCCACGCCCCCCACCCCAGCGATGCAGCCACTCCCCTGCCAGTGGCTTCCCCTTAGGCCTGGTCTGCGGGAGGAAGTTGTGATCAGCCTCGCAGTGGGGAGCTGGTCCTTGTACACACTGCCTCTTCATCTTTCCCCATCTCTCCATCCCGTCCCACTTGCTTTCTCCTGATAGGTTTACTTAGATGAAATGGACAGAGAGTCCCCGGGACTATTTGGATATTTGGCTGCTAATGCTGTCCCCCCAACTTCTGGAGGGTCCCGTGGCCATGTTCTCCCCCCAAAATCTGCTCTGGGCAACTACTGTGATTGTGCCAGGCCCTAGGTGCTGGTTTGTCTGGATTGATGGTGAGGCCCACAGAACCTCACTTGCTTGGGATGGGCAGTGACACTTGGGCCAGCAGGGGCAAGGCAAGAGAAAGAGCGGGGGGTGGGGCGCGATGGGGGTGTGTGAGGACCAGGGACAGACAGACCATTTACCCAATGTGTATGATCAGAAAGATGGTTTCCTCTGGAGACCGAGGACCCAAGAGAAGGCAGCCAACAAGGGAATGAAAGGATGCAATCCAGGCTGAGGGAACAGGCCCCAAGATGGCCAGTGACGAAGGAGGAGAACAGAAGGACATACCAAAGGAACTGGGGAGAGGCCCTTGGGGCTGCATGCTCTGAACCAGGAGCACGGGGCATGCACAGAGCCCCCCATCCCTATGCTTGTGGAGACCCCAGCAGAGGCCAGCTGTGGGGGTGCTGGGTGCAGGGGAGAGGCAGGCCTGCAGCTGGCACCCACGGCAACCAGGATCAAGCACTCACCCCTGGGCACCTGTCTTACCCGCAGAGCATGCTGGAGCAGCTCCTGATCCACCAGCCCCAGGACCCCATCCCCTTCATGATCGAGCACCTGCATCGGGACAACGATCACGGTGAGCCTGTCCTTCTCCTCTCCCCTCCCCCCTTTCCTCCAAGGTCCTACCCCACCCTCTGTCCTACCTGTGTCAGGGCAAGGTGTCAAGAGGCTTTGACAACCAGAGGTGGTTAATTGAAAAATGCCTTCATTTCTTTTGGAGAGCGACTGATAAAAATTCTCTTGCCAAGTTATTAAAATGCATACCTCAGAATGGCCCACAGAATCAATTATTCATGCTTCCGCCTGCCCTGGCTGATGTTGCTTGTTGGGTCTAAACTCTCTGATCACTCCACTTGTCAGGTGTAAGTTGGGCTTCTGGTCTACCTCGACAAGCAAGGACTCGGGCCTTCCTGATGGTCTCATTATCGGTGCCTGCTAATGAGTTCCAGAGCTCCCCAAACCTCAGGTCGGCCAGACCCAAGGCCAGCTCCAGAAGCGGGAGGAGCTCGCAGTGCCTCAGCTCCATCCCAGCGAGAGGCCACTTACTGTGCGGTGGCCCGTCCTGGCCCTCCGAGAGTTGACTCCATGCCGGCGTCCGGGAGCTTGCATGCTTCCTCTGCTGGAGCCTTAGCGCTATCAGCATCCCAGAGCATCAGTGCCTGGCGCTGCCCAGAGCCTGGGATGCCCTCTGGAGAGGCCCAGATGCCAGATTGTTCAAAGGAAAGCGATGAGAAGGAGGAGCCTGCAGACCTGCAGATGTGTGCAGCTGCCCGCCCTGCTGCAGGTCCTGGGGGTCTTGGCCTGACACTGGTGAACTAGAGTGAGGGGCTGCTTCAGTTCAGGGCACTGTGTGGACCCACACAGGGGAGGTAAGGTGAGTGCCGATAGCGTCCTGTCCCGAGTCTCCAGCTAGGCAGGAACAGGTACACCTGTAGGCATTTCATGGTCCAGTGAGGACCACTCAGTGCTGAAACATCCGGGGAAGAAGAGCAGTGATCCCCCACTTAGAGGATCTGCTTATTATGGGGTGCAGGTGGGAGGTTCTGCCCCACCTGCCCTGCAGGATGGCCCCTAATCCTGCCCTTCTCACCAGTGGTCTTCATTGCTGCAGAGCCAGGCTCCATGGGAGGAAGAAGTCTCTGCCTCCTCTCTCCCAGCCCTCGGGCTGGTTGGGACCAGGGCTTCGGTCCACGAGGTCTGGCTCACCCACTTATGCGGCCAGCACCGTGGGTGCAGAAAGCAGACAAAAAGGAAAGGCGACAGGCAAAAGTACCCATAAGGCCACAGTGGAAATGAAAGGCGAGTAAAAGCGAGGGGAGCAGCGAGGCGCTCACTCTGGAGCTACAGTCCTCCTGTCCTCAGACTGCAACAGTAAGACAGTAAGACCGAGCCCTTGTGTGGCCTGTTTCCTCACCTGTAAAGTGGGTGTGTGCAGTGGCCTGGAACGACGGCCTGGCCAGCTCCAAGTGAGCCAGTCACTGAGCACCCAGAGGATGAGAAGCCCCTACTGCTCTAGGAGGTGGTGCGGCACTGTCTTGTGGTGCCAAGCTTAATGGAATTCCTTTTCTTGTTTAAATATCCTTTTTATTAATGCCAATTAGTTTCACAAGATACTTGGTCTCAGTTTTCATGCATGCATATAACATTTTCGTCATATCCATTCCCCAGATTTTCTGAATTACACATTGTGCTTGATAATGAATACTTGGGGTTGCAGTGGCCCTTTCTGCTATTGGTCTGCAGATGCTGCCTATGGCATAGCTGCCCTGTTCTGTTTGTTTGATTGATTGATTGATTGATTGACTGATTTTAGACAGTCTTGCTATCTAGTTCGGGTTGGATTGAATTCACTATGCAGCTCAGGCTGGCTTCAGATGCACAGCGATTCTCCTGCCTCAGCCTCCAATGTGCACCACCATACCGAGCCCTGCTCTATGTTCTTAGACTGCTAAAGGCCAGGCTTCTCTAGGGCCCCAGCCGCTAAATGCCCAAGCCTGACATGTACAACAGAGTCGTCTTCTCTTTGTGTCATGATCTCGCTGCTGTCTGCAGGAGGCGGCTTCAATGTCCCATCACCCCCTGCTCCAGGATAGTTAATCTCCGACCCCCTCCTCCTGGCTTGCTGCGTGCAGCTGGTGTGGCTGGACAGCTGCCTCCTCCCCCTGTGATGGTCCCTTCTGATGTAGGAGACAGGGTGTGGCAAGGCTGGCTGGGCAAATAGCGAGAGCTGCCAATTACAACATCCCAGGGTAGCGCCAAATAACTCTCAGGTCCCCACGAGAAGTAGGCGGCACAAAAGCGCCCAGGGGCCCCTGGGAGCCGGCGGCGCAAGCCCTCACAGGAGCCCATTCTGCACCTGCTGGATGCAGATTGCTCTTTTACCCTTTTCCCTTTGTTTGGCTCAAGTTCTCTGTGCAGAACTAGTGCTTCCTATACCCCTTCTCCTCTCATTTTTCAAATGAGCTTTTGGCACCGTTTGTGGCTTTGTCTCATCCAAGTCTTTGTTGGAGGCAGAAAGGACCTGGGACCGATTTGATCAGCAAGCCATTTCTGAAGGGTCTACGGGACGACACTTTGTCCCCTGCTTCTGCCCCCACATAGCCTCTCCTTCCTCCTCTCCACCTTGCTGTTGCAGGGAAGGAGGGTGCCCCCCACGCCCCGCCTGCCCGCCAGCGGCGCCTCCTGTCTGAGCTGCCTGGCTGAAGCTGGGTTTCAAAGGCACAGTCCTTGGGTCCCCATAAACATTGTTTAGAGGGTAAATTTGTTCCACTCCCAGGCCTGGGCAGCCTCTCTGACTCTTGGGATAGCTTGGTGGTTTGCTTTTGTAAATTTCCTGGGAGTGCAGAGAAGCCTCAGTTCATGCCTTAGGGGCCCCGAGCAGCCTGTGACCACCAGCCAGGGCCTCCACTGCCCCAGGCCGGCTGGCACATCACAGCGCCTCCTTCCAGCCTCGAGGTGGCCCAGGCTCCCTGGAGCTGGGACCTCACCCTTCACGTACTCCTAGTGGGCACAGGTAGACACGAACCCACGCATCCCTGGCTCCAGACTCACCCCACCTGGGTGTGCACCGGAGGGAGTGGAGGAGCCACGGCCCTGGGCAGGTGGCCCCTTCCCCGCTCAAAAAGCAGATTTAGTACAAAGTGAGCATTTACAGTGGCCCTGGGCAATATTAAAGCAGGCGGTGGTGGATATAATGGTGTGTTTCGTTTCTTATCAAACGTTTGTCCAGGAAAGCTGTGTATTAGAGCTCCAATACCTAAGGGTTTTCTTGTGAATTTTAAATCATGCTCCTGGTTAAACCTCAAAAGGCTCGGTGGATGGAAAGGTTCTTTGATTTCCTTTGAAGTGGTTGGAGGAGGTTGATTACTCTTGGCAGTGGAGCAGCCTCTTATGACACTGTTTATAAATAATTACTCATGAGCAGGGCTGGAGTTTCAAGGTGTTAGATTTTAAAAACTGAAATTAATCACGTAAATGAGCACTAGAAATTAGGTGGGGAGAAAGGCCATGGATGTTCTTCTTTTAAAGTGTTCTCAGAGATGTGTACCATTTGGGTGCCACTCACAGGAGCCTGCGAGGGGCGGGCTCCCCTGCCGTCTTGCGCTCTGTGGTGTGGCCCAGATGATGTGGCCCTTGGAAGCTGCCTGGGTCACCAGGGCTCTGCTCTTGGGCTCTGACACCCTAAGGCCGGCTGGGCTGGGTGGGGCTCTGAGACAGTGAGGGCCTGTGTGAGCCCCCTTGGAGCCCATGTCCCCCCACCCTCAGGTCTTCTCTGTGGCCTGAGCAAGACCCCACCCCACAGCACCGCTGCCTTTCACCACCCTCTGCTGCCCCCAAGCCTGGGCCACCCCAGTCCAACTGCACTTTGTCCTCTCACCTGGCTGGGTGTCCCAAACACCGCCTGGTTTCTAGACTCGGCCTCCACGCCTGTTTCCCACCTGCTGTTGCTTCTCCTGTGCAGCTGGAGGCCCTGGAAGCCTGGGTCCTGTGTCCAGGCCCACGGCAGATGTTGGCCCTGAATCCCACCTGGCTTCCACCCCGGAATCTAGAAATGCCCTCCTGCCATCCTTGATGGCACAGACCCAGCCTGCGGCCTGAGCTGCCTGCCGGTGACCCTCGCCCTGGGGATGTGCAGGGCCAGCTGCCCGCGTGGCAGCAGCGATGTGGCTGCCCGTGGTAGCTCTGGGGTCTGCGCGCACGTGTTGCAGCACGGTGGACACATGCTGTGGTCCCTCTTTCCCCAGACTGTTGGGCAGCCTCATGTTAGGTGTCATTCCTGGTGGGGTGACCCGGGCCCCGCCGGGCTGCCAGCCTGTGCAGGACTTAGTCATGGATCGGCTCCGGGACTTGGACTCAGCAGCACCTGACTTGGCTGTTTGTGCTGAGAATGCTGACCAGCAGAGGGCGCCCTGGGTAAGGTGGTGGGACAGCGACTGCAGAAAGAGCTAGGACAGAGGAGGAGGCCACCCGGGGTGCTGCCGCGTGGCTCCCCGGGTGACATTCTCCCACAGTCTGAGACTCGCCAGGGTGGAAGTGGGCAGCTGCGGGCTGTGTGGTGGACAGCCCCGCTCAGGAGCAGAGCAGAATCTCAGGGAGGGGAGCAACACTGGGCCCCAGTGGCTGCGTGTGGCCTGGGGCAAGGAGGACACTGCTGAGGGGGAACCAGGGTGACGGGAGGAGTACAGAAGGACACTACAGGAGGGGTGAGAAAGGCCAGGAGGGCACCGTTTGGGGGCCTGGGTGGTGCTGTGGGCCCAGCTAGTAGAGGGCCTGGCGGGCAGGGCAGTGAGAGCTAGCAGGACAACCTCGCCCTCCGCCTACAAGTCCTTCCCCGGGGTCGCAGGGGACACGGAGGGAATGGGGAGCTAGGCCCACAGGGTCTTCTCACTTCCGGTCTCCACCGCTCCCTGACCCTGCTGTGGCCCATCCCACTCCGCTCGGCTGCTTCCAGCGCAGTGGGGTTCCCACTGGGGTGCTTTGTGAGTGCGTGTGAAGTGGATCGAGGGTCATCTTGCACTCGCCAGCTTTTTCCTGGACAGGATGTGGATGTGCTGAGCATCGCACCTCCCCGGAGCAGGGCCAGGCTAACGTGAACCACGTTCCAGGAGCAGGGAGAGAGCGTTGGCGGCCGGCACTCAGCACGCTGTCGCCCGGGCTGGTCTGCGCACACCGAGTGCCCTGTTGCCTTCTTGGGACCAGCTGCTTTGCCCTCCTGCCCCCCCCCCACTTAGGTTGTGGGATTTTCCCAGCCACAGCCGGTTCTGCAGTCTGGGAGAGCTGCTTTGGGAATTATGCAGGGGCCACGACCATCCCCGCGCTGGGACATCTAGCCACAAATAAGCAGTCAGTTTTTTCCATTTGCATAGAAATGTCGGTATTCAAAAACAAAGACTTTCATATCTTGGGTTTTATAAATCTGGCCCACAGACTCCCATTTTTTTGCCATTATTTTGCTCTGTACAAGAGGGGGGCAATCCAATTTGCTAAATAAACAGGCATAAATATGAAGAAAAAAAGCCTTGCGGGTCAATTTACATAAAATACAACTTTATTTGAGAGAGTATCCCTGAGACAAAGTCTCTGTTTAAAATACTTTATGGCATTTGAATCCCGATCGTTCTTGATATTTATTAGTTTGGCAAACGAGTTACCGCGTCCGCGTCCCCGTGGAGACAGACAAATAAACCATCGCAGTGATCGCTTGCCTCGCTCGCCCAGGAGGCACTCCATGGCGCGAGGGTCCCAGCCGCCCGGTGACAAATGGCCGTGTCACTGGCAGAAATGAAATCTGGGGAGGAGAGAAATAAATACGCCCAGAGTACCACAGACATAGGATGCTGCTTTGTCTTACTGAATGGTGACATTCAAATCTTTTTATTCCACAGTGCCGAAGATCATAATATTAGGTCCACCTGCCTCGGGGAAAACAACTATCGTAAGTGCATGGTATTAAGTGTGGTAAAGCTGTAATATCTCATCCCTGCTCCAGCGGGCAGGCGCCTGCCTCGCGGCGAATTGTCAGCTAACCAGGCTCCTCTTCTCCTTTTCCTCTCCTTTTTTTCCCCCCTCTTTTTATTTTCTTATTACAAAAGCCAACATGTATTCATAAGAAAAAACTGGGAAATATGAAAAACAAAAAAATGCAATTTCCTGACCACTCAGAGAAAAAGTATTCCTTCAACACTTTGGGATATCATTCCTGAGCATCGCCCTGCCCACAGGAATGGGATCCTCACGGGCCTGGGCTTCTAGTCACATTTCTAGGAGGAGCAGGAAGAGGAGGAAGAGGAGGAAGAGGAAGAGGGGGTGGGGGCTGGGTCCAGAGGTGTTTGGTGTGGGACAGTAAGATTTTTAATTATGAAATATTTCAGTTAATCAGAAAAGCCTAGAAACTGTGTCCTAGATTCTCTTGTGCCCAATCCCAATTTCACACTCATTTTGCCACCTCTGCGTATCTTCTTTATTCTCTCTCCATTTTAAAGAAAATTCACCTTTGAAAACACAGTGGCCACGCAAGGTGGGACTCTCTGTGGCTGACTGTGAGCACCGTGGTGCGCCCCCCAGCGACAGAGCTGTTGGCGTGGGTGCTGGTCACGGCGGTTAGTGCCCAGTGGCAGTTGCTGTAGTCCTCACTGGAGGCCTCGATGGAGTGAGGTGGTCGACCCTTGCCCAGAGCAGCCTGCACCTGCTTTGCTGAGTAGCCTCGTGCTCTGTGGATTGTCATGGATGAGTCTGTCTGTCCACCCGTCTTCCGTCTGTCTGCCCAGGTTTTCTGTGTGGCGCCTCAGTGCCGGGCTGTCCGCTTCCACCCCTCTCCGCAGCTAGCACCCCTGGGTGCAGCAGCCACCTGCACTTTTTCACGTGACGGGCTGCTTTGACGGTGCGGGTCCTGGCCCTCCGCCGGAGGACCTCATCAGCGTCTCCCGGGGTTGCGGCCCGGGAACCGGGTTGGAAAAGGCTCTGCACTGCCCTCCGAGGCCAGCAGAGGGCTCCTGTCTTGTGACCCTCAGGGCCAGCTGGGTGGCATTCCTAGTTCAAGCTCTTCCTGACTGCTAGGAGCAATTTGCTAGCAAAACAAAGCAAGCTCGGCCCCAAGTCCTTGTCTCCGCGAGTGCCAGTGGGAGCAGGGCCACCGAATTCGTCTCCTTGATGGGCCTGGGCCTGGTAGCTGGCTCTGGTGTCTGAGCCCAGGCCTTTTGGGAAGTCTCCGCCCAGCCCAGGGAACCAGGGAGGGCCTTCAGAATCGGCCGGTGCCGCAGTGCTCCCTGGTGTCTGTCCTTTCCATGCCGAGAACACTCACACGGCGATGTTCCCTGAGATTCAGTCTTCACCTCCGTGTGGCACACGGCAGTCACGAGGCAGCTAAGCACAGAGCTTCCCGTCTACGCGGACGGGCCAGGCTACGCCCACCCCCGGTGCTTAAGAAAAACCCAAGGGAGCGTGGGCTATGACTGTATGTACTGTCCCCACCTGGCCCCCTGTACGCCTTCCTTGGATTAGAAACTCGTACTCAGAGCGTCAGAGGGCTTCCGGCCTGTGTGCAGCTGGCAGCGGGTGGGAGAGTGGTGCAGACAGGCACGCCGGCCTGCTGTGTGGCATCCGCGACACGAAGCCTCCCTGCGGCCAGCCAGCCTGGGCTGGAGGCTCGGGAGGATCCGGCCCTGGGGGAGCCTGTAGCAATGCAGCCGTGGCTTCCGTGGCTTCCGCCGTGGACATCTCCCTTCCCGCTTCCTCCTTCAGGCCATGTGGCTCTGCAAGCATCTCGGCACGAACCTCCTCACCAGGGGGAGCCTGCTAGGAAGAGAGCTGTCCCCCGTGGCTGCTGAGGCCAGGAAGCATTACCAGATGTTCAAGGTAGGCTCGGTGGGACGCAGGGACGGGCAGGGCGGCTGAGCTTCCCCGTCCTCCCCACCAGGCACACGCAGCCCGCGCTTGCTCGGCTCGTCCCAAGCCTGGCTCAGGCGAGGGTGTGTAAAGAGTGCTGGCGGAGGCCTGTGGCCTCGTGGGAAGGACCCCAGCGGCCGTGGGCTCTGCTGGTCCCCAGGGAGTCTTTGCATCCAGGTTGCTCCTGTTCTTCCCAGGGTCAGCTGAGGACAGGGCAGGTGGCAGAGGGGAGTGGAGGTCTCCATCCCACAGTGGTGGCCCTGGTGGGGCTGAGCTGGGCCGTAGAGGGCTGTCCTCCAGCTGTGGCCAGTAGGACAGCCCAGCCCTAGCAAAAGTTAAGGTGCCCCCCGCTCCCGCCCGGGGCCCCCCGCCCGGGGCCTCTGTATGGGCCTCTCTCATCCACTGTTTCCAAAGCCCCACCAGCTCTGAGCTCACAGAACACCCTCGCAGGGGAGCTAGAGGCGAGGCATGTTTGGCAGCTTGTGTGTTCTTTTTTTTTCTCTCTTCCCTTCTCTTCTGTCCTATTCTGTTCTTTTCTCTTTTCTCTTCTCTTCTGTTTTCTCTTCCCTCCCTTCCTCCTCCTCCTTCCTCTCTCTCTCTGTCTCCATGAGATCAAAGTGATGGCCTTCACACTGAGCTATACTACATCCCTACCTCTTTTTTTAAATTTAGAGACAGGGTCTCACTAAGTCAATAAATTGCCCAGGCCACACTTGAACTTAGAGCCTCCTGCCTCAGCCTCCCAAAGTGCTGCACCTGTAGGCATGCCCTAGCACATGCAAAATGTCACTCCTTTTCTTACCCAGTTCTCTTTGGGGCCTAAGGGAAGGCTGAATCCTTTCAGCATTCTGCCCTGAGGCCCAGGCTGCTTCTGTTTGTGGGGACACA
>NDGN011549621.1:3363-48572 GCA_002564285.1 Tympanoctomys barrerae | reverse complement strand
AAAATACAAAAAAAAAAAAAAAAAAAAAGTAAGATGAGTCTCTCTCTAGGGGACGAAGGACGAAAAGTGATCCCAGGTTAAAGCTCCTTGAGGGAAGATGATGCATAAGCCACAGGAAGAGACAGCCCTACCCATAGGTGACGGAGGGCACTGGTCAAATGCAGTTGAATGCAGTTGTCAGACACGCAGTTGAATTTTTGCCTCAGTTTCATCGTCTCTAAAGTGGGGGACAACAAGGCTAGCCGACCTCATGGGCTATGGAGAGGGATTCCCAAGCTGACACAGCTGTGTCAGGAGTTGCTCTAGGATACACTATGTGGAGATTTGTTTGTTTGTTGGGCTGGACGTTTCCTGGAATGAGCAAGCTGTGCCTATCGCCCTGGACCTGGTGCTGTCCAGTTGATCGACCCATTTAATCTCAAGGCCCACTACCTAGTTGGAGAAAGCAAACATTTTCAAAAGCATCAGTAGGAAGACCTCAGAGATTGGAGCAGATGAGCAGGCCCTGGGATGCTGAGTCAGGTGGTGATCATCGTAGGGCAGCCAGGTCCGGGTCAGGAGGCCCCGGTCAGGAGGCCCCGGTCAGGAGGCCTGGCAGGACTGGGGCCCTGGGTTTGGTCTCAGAGGATAAGTGAAGTCGATGAAGCTAAGGATGGACAGTGAGAGGGGAAAATGTGACCTCTAACGGTTAGTATTAAGTACCAAGAAAGGAGAGCGCACACACAGCCAAGTTCAGAGCAGATGAGAGTGGCAGGAAAATCTGAAATCATGACTGCTAGCCCACGATTAGGGTTGTAGATATCCAAATGTGGCAGAGGCAGACCATTTCCTTAATCTTTTTCCTAAGGTTGAATTCTTTAAAATATAAAGGAATCAGGTAAATACAACCAACGAAAGAGAATCCTATGTGCTTAGTAGTAATTCTCTACCTGTAACACTTTTATGTCCTTATTTTTCACAACTTATAAGACTTCCATTGTTTCAACTTAAATCATTACACACTTTCAAGTCATTACATATTTTTGTTGAGTTAAAAGACACTATATTTTTTGCTCCAGTAATTTGATCATTTATGTTTTTCACTCTAAACCATTCATAAGTCTTTCTGCTTCTTCATACATTGTATTTCCTCCAAGGAGACAGGGGAAAGTAAAACAAAAAATGCTTTTGTAGTGGATGTATTTATCTCCTGTGCCAATCACGACAACAACTTTAATCTGCTTATCTTAAATTTAACAGTTGTTGATTGACTGATATTTGAAAAGAGCAGCCAGGAGGATGAAGGTATTTTAAAACCTTACAATATGTCTTCAGAAGTCTAGAGCCAGGTATAATGGTGCAGCACCCAGGAGGCCAGGGCAGAAGGCTCCCCATGAGTTCAAGACCAGCCTGGGCTACATAGCAAGTCCCTGTCTCAGGAAAAAGAAAAAAGCACAAAACAGTAATAAAAAGAAACAAAAACAGTTTGGATTTTGAGATTTATGAGAGTTAGTTTAGTGGTATTTTTTAAAAAGAGCATCGTGCTTTTGCTCTGGAAGCATATTTGGGGGCTAATAGTTTTTTGGTTACTTTTATCAATGTTTATTAGAAGAAGTTCAACAATTTCTGGTAGTTTCTTTTTTGAATTTGCTGAAAAGCAGGAAAGAGGCCCTGACATTTCCCATTCTGCGAGGTTAGAACTGTTGTGACCTTCAGTTCCTCCCTCGGAGGCAAGGACCCTGAATGCCCTCATCACCCTGGAACCCCCACTCTGCACACGCAGTTCCCAATCCACTCCTTACTAAAACATGGCCAGTTCCTGGACCGAGAGGTGGTAGACTTCCTCCAGCTCCCAAGAGGCTTGTTTCCATTTTATATTTGTGAACCTACCATCGGCATGCCTGCTATTTTTAAAAGCTGTCCTGGCCACCAGAGGCCAGCAGGGCTTCTGCTGCTGCACTGCTGTACACAGTCCCCTTGGAACCAAAACTGGGTGGCAGATGAATTGGTCTAGGATCGCTGGCCAGGTGTCAGTGCCAGGTGTCAGGTGCGGTGAGGCTGGCCCGCCCGGGTCTGATTGTGGCCAGGTTATCGAGACCGAGGGTGAGCACTTGCTGCATGCCATGGAGACTACAGAGACAGATGGCCACTGTCCCGAGAGTCTGTTGCCCCAAAACACCCCAGGGTCACTCCAGAGACAAACCTTTACTGTTATACTCATGTCTTTGAATACAGATGGCTTGGCTAGGTACTCTCTCTAGTTCTCTCCTACAGGGTGGCCAGTGTCCCTGGTCTGGGACCTCCAAAAGGCTCCCTGGCTCATAGTCTGGCAGCTCACAGTCTGCACACACAGCTCAGTACCTGTACACATGGCTGGGCCCCCAGGGTGTTTGTCCCAAGACAGCCGGTAGTGGGAGGACTGGGCGGGGGAGGGGGGGACGTGTCTCCTCAAGTGACCCAGGCTCTATAGTCACTCAGCATCTCGTCTGCTGCATCCAGCCTGTGTACAAGGGGAGGGCCATCGGACATCACCCCTTAATAAGTGGTGTACCGAAGAAGCAGTGCGCCGTGCAGCAAAACACCAGAGCCAGTTATTAGCTGGAACACTCTGCTTCCTTGGCTTCCCTGGTCTGCAGGACAAGAATAGCAGTCTTTGTGAAGATTAAATAAAAGTGGTCCCCAGTACTCAGCATGTGCCCCTGTAGAGGCCACCCTGCCGGCCTTGCGCCTGTGCGCATGTGGGCAGAGGGTCACAGTGGTGAGGGTGTAGTTCTAAGCAGGTGGCATCTGACGAATCTCAGGGCCAGTGGCTCTCACTGCCATGGGAGCAGGGTTACTATATATGGTCTGGATTCCTTGGTTCACCTCCTTTTAGTGACAGTTTCCAGATATAGGTCAGTCCTTTTAAACCTGGCCCCATTTATGGCAATTGACTTCATTACAGGATAAAGGAGTCCGATGCACGAGCCGTAATTATGGCGTCTGCTGTACGGCTTCGCACACCTCAGCTGGCTAATCCTCACCTCGCCCCGTGAGTAAGTCTGAATGAGCACCCTGCCTTCGCCACGATGAGGAAACTGACAGGGCAGCAAGTGGCTTGTTCTAAATTCCAATGTGGCCACAGGACACCAAGCCTGAGAAACCCCGGCCTGTTTGCCTATGCTGTGTCCTGTATGCATGTGCCCCAGTGTGATCAGAACCAGGTCGGTGACCACTCAAAAGTAGCAAGATGACGCGGATTAGTAGTTGCTAAAACCCGTGCAGGGGAATAAATAGCTTGTCACCCAACAGACTTTGAAATTAACATACGTGTATGCACACGTGCATGTTCTCTCTCTCTCTCTCTCTCTCTCTCTCTCTCTCTCTCTTTCTCTTTCTCTCTCTCTCTTACCTTTCTATCCTCTATCTACCCATCTATCCACCCAGCTATCTATCTTTGCTGCACTGAAGAGTGAACCCGAAGCCTTCTCATTGAGCACATCTCCGGCTTTTATATTTTGAGACAGTCTTGCTAAAATTGATAAAATGCACAGGTGGGGGTTGAACATGCTATCCCCCCCCAGCCTCTTAGAATGCTGGGGTTACAGGGGCGTGAGTTACCCTACCCGGCTAAATCAGTATCTTTTTTTATATTCTTGGGCACGAGTATCCAGGAGGAGGAAACCTTGGGAACACTCCCACTGTCTGTCTGCAGGTGCCCAGGGGCTGGCTGTAGCTGGCAGATCCTACATTTCTGACAGGCTGCTTGGGGAAGCCAGCGCCCCTCACCCTCCTCCACCTCCCCTTCGCCGCTGGGGAGCGCTGTGCAGCTGGTGGTGCAGGACGAAGGGAGGTGGCCAGGGGCGAAGCTGCGGCTTCGCGAGGCGGGGCGAGCCCTGCCCTGAACCCTTCGGTCCCGCCCCCTCCAGCCCCTCCCCGCCAGTCCCCGCCCTTCCAGCTCCGCCCCCGGCGTCTCCTCCAGTCCCGGTCCCCTGTGGGCCACGCCCTCCTCCGACCCCGCCCCTTCAGGCCCCACCCGGCCCCTCCCAGTCCACTTTGGTCCCGCCCAGGCCACGCCCCCGCCCGGAGAGGGGCGTGGCCTTCCTGCCGCAGCTCGGTGCCCGCAGCCTCGCGGCGCACACGGACCTGATTGCCGACGTGGGGAGCGGAGCACGGCCCGCATCCCGCTCTTTCCGCTCCTCCAGCTCCTCCCGCCCCAGCCGCCGCGAGCACCGAGCCCGAGACCCGAGGCGCAGCGGCCCCGGCCAGGTAGCGCGGCGCTGTCCCCATCCCTGTTCCCACCCGTCCGCGCTGTCCCAGCCCCCGCGGCGCCGAGCGTCCGCGTCCCCGGCTCGGGTGGGCGCACGGAGGCCAGGGGCGGTAGGAGGAGCGGCGCGCGCGAACTAAGTTCTGCGACTTCGCCGGGCGCCGGTAGTGGCGGCGCGGGGACCCCGCAGTCCTCCGGCCACCGGGCCCCGCTCCCTTCCGCTCGCTGCCGGCTCCTGCCCGGGCGGGGGCGGGACTCGGGCGCTTCCCCCGGGCTGGGCCAGGGACAGTGGGCCGAGGAGGAGTGGGCTTCAGGCACCGCGTGCCCCGGCTGCGGGAGCAGCGTTTGCCCTGGCTCCCGCGCCTGCAGCGCTGCGTCTGTCCGCTCCTTTGTTCGCCACCGCCGAGTTACGCGGGGGTCCGGCTTCCTGCCCGGGACGGCAGACTCTCGGTCCCCGGGGAGGGAAGGCAAGGAGGGGAAGCGCAGGAAAAGGGGGCCCTCGATGGCACCAAGCTGGTGTCCCGCACCCCGGAGGGTGCGGGCGGGTGTGGCTGGAAGGGGCGCGCAGAGTTGGCTACAAACCCGAGCTCGCGTCCCAGGGCCCTGCGCGTCTGTAGCTTGGCTGTGGCGCTTTGTTCGGGCCGCCGCGGAGCGTTTATTGTTGCAACAAGTTTTGTGCTTCCCGGAGTTCCAGGTGCTCCCGGTGTTTGCTGGCCCGGAATCTTGAAGGTTCCAAAGGAAGAAAGGATTTTGTTTGAAATTTGTGTACCTGCGGCTCGGTGGTTTTGTGGGTAGCTGGTGGATATTGTTTGGGGAATGGATAGGAGACAAGTTTTATAATCCATTTTGACGAAAGTAATTGTCTGCATTGTAACAGTACAGTCTTAACAATTTCCCAGCAAGGTTTTGGTGGGAGAGGGAACTCCCACAAAGTAGCCACGCTGAATAAGTGGGTTAGATTATGTGTCATCAAGTTGAGAACCGTTTTTTAGGCTGGGCCCCAAAACCCCACCCCACACTCGCCTGCTTTGCATTTCGGTGAATGGGATTTTTTTTTTTTTTTTTTTTTTTTTNAGGGAGAGGTAGAATTAAATGTAGTATGTCAGCATTTGTTAAGTGACCCATTCCTAGATTGGAATCTAGACTCCCAGAAGGATCGGTCAACTTTGGGGATTGAATGGTGGCTGTGTTTTGAATGGGGTATTCCCAGCAAATCTGTTTTAGGAGGGGGCTGACATTTCCAGGCACTCAGGGTTGGAGGCTGGGAACATTGGGGGAAGGATCTCAAAGAGGAGATTACTGTGCAGAGAATCTAGGAGACTTTCCATGGTAGCAGTCTGACTATGCCAGGACCCTCTTGGACGAACTCGAGGGTCCATGAGGACATTGCTGCTTCAGCTTGGCCTCGTCTCAAAGGCTGTCCGCTGTGGAAGGCAAATTAGGAGCTTACTGCTGGGGAAAAAATGCTTCCCAGCCACGAAGTGGTAATGGAAAAAGCTGTGTGAGCTACTACTGCACAGGGGTTGTCTTTTTCGTGGGGGATGTGGCCAGATGTCAAGCCAGGCTGGACTTGTCCTCAGGAGCTATTGTGTGGAGTTGCAGTGGGATGGTGTCCAGCCGGTAGGCTGTTTGTCATTACAGCGAGCACACTGCCTGGCCGAACACTGCCAGGGGCAGAGAGCACAGCGACTGTTTTTGGTGGTGGTGGTGGAGGTGGTGATTGTTTTACATTGTGAACTTCCATTTCTGTTGTGAATTGCTCCATCAAACATGTCTGGATTCGTCACAAGGGCTCATGGGTCCATACATAGAACAGTGCAGGGGCTAAGAAGTCGCAGCTGCTGGAGATGGGGTGGGTGGACCTCAGCTGGCTCTGGTGCCTGGCCTCTGCTGTCTGGTGGAGGCCCATTGTCTGATGGGGCAACTGAGCCAGACCCTTTCTTTTCTTAGGATGCTTCATCACTTTGCTCAACCCTAGACTTTAAGACTGACCTTCTCTGGTTGCTCTTCAGCTGCCAAACAAGGGGGATCATCTATCCTTGGGGTGTGTGCTGGGAGAGGGTGGTGACTGGCCACAGGGGGGTCGTGGCCATGCTTGTAGTATTGCTTCCCTTTTTGGGTGAGATTCTCCTCTTTTGTACCTTGTTTCCACTATGCCCAGTATTAAGATTTTAATTAACACGCCTGTAATCCCAGTACTCAGAGACTGAAGCATGAGGATCTCATTGAGTTCAAGGCCAGCCTGGGCTCCAAAGTGAACTCAAAGCCAACCTGAACTGAATAGTGAAACCCTGTCTCAAAGAGACCATAAATAAATAAATAAATAGGCTAAAAATAATTGTAGCTATTATTGAGTGAGTGTTGATTACATAGGAAGAGTTTTACATGCTTTCGTTATGTTAAGCCAAACAGCTTGACTAAGTAAGTGGGTATTATCTCCAGGGCATGGTTGCAGCCCAGGCCTTTGGGCCTTGAGGATGCTGCCTCTTACTGTAGTTGGATAGGGCATTAGCAAGTGGTACAGGCGGGGTCCACACTCTGGACCCCAAAGTCAGCATCTTTTCTAAGGATGCCTTACATAGATCTTTCAACAATAGGAGTAACAGCTGGATTGTCTGGTTGACTCGCCCTTGGTGGCTTTCAGATCATTTTCACAGGTACTCTCATGTGAGGTGGATCTGGAAGGCTGGATTGGCAATGTCCCAGCTCTTGAAACACCGACACTCAGGAGCTGTGTGTTGGCCTTATGCAGCTATGCAGAAGCATTAAGTGAATAGAACTTTATTTTTAAAAAGCAGGGCTGCCAGGCCAACGAGATAGCTCAGCGGACTAAGCGCCTGCTTTGGCAAGCTCAGGGACCAGGGTTTGATCCTTGGTCCTGCATGCTGAGCCAGCCCCGCCCCCAGGGTTCACTGAGCTAGTGATGTAGTCTGGGCATGGTGGCACATACCTGTAATCCTAGCTTTGGGGAGGCTGGCAATAGGATCACTGAGTCTGGGCTGCGTAGTCAGACCCTGTACCAGATACGTAAAATGGAAAAAAGAGATGTTGGGCTGCCAGCATTTAAAAATAAGTTCCTTCAAACATAAAAGGGGTAGACTAGAAGTAGCTCTTCTATAGTGATTGACTATTTTTCATCTCGAGATCCTTTTTAGCTCTTTTTATCTTATAGCCCTTAATAGAACCATGCACTTAGCTCCCTGGCTGAATCTTGTGCCAGTGTCTTTTCCGAAGAGCAGGGAGGAGGGAAGGAATGTGATAGAGGAAGCGGGCACTGGAGCGGAAACCGCGGCAGCCCTAGAGTTTCCCAGCACGTGCACACAGCTGCCCGAGCCTTTTGCAGAAGATGGGCTTCCTCGGGAAATGTCAAGGGTCTTTTCTTGACAGTGCTCCGAGGTCGTCGGATTTCTGAGCTCTGTGGGAACTTGCGTTCTGCACGATTTCTTGGCTCGTCCTTCCCCAGAGAGACAGTGAACCACTTTGGACATCCATGTGAAAAGGGGACAGAGGTGACTTGTATCCTGCACAGGCGGTGGCAGACCTTGACCCAAGAGGGACTGCCAGGAACAGGGGCAGAGTGGAGTTTAACACTTGGCATTGTGGGCTGTTTACAGATTTCTCAGAATGCTCTTGGACAAATGGAACAGTCAATATTGGTTTTTGGACGTTCTGCCTGTACTTGTTCAGTGGTTTTGGGGGCTCCCCTTTGGGGTCTGCGAGGTCTATGGCACAGGTAGCAGTGACTTCAGTCTTCTTATGCCATGAAGTGCCCTTCTGCTATACTTCAGAGGTTCTCCTCTGCTGCGTCTGCGGGGTCCTCATCTCTCAGCACTTTCCTGACAGGCAGAGGCGTGGGGTGTGCTGGGGAGACCCCAGCAGAGCAGCACCCACCCACCCCAGCCACATGACACGTGATTGTTGGCACACCTCTGCCTTAATTAAGGCGGTCCTCGGGTGCCTCTCAGCAGCCAGAGTTGAACTGCTTCGTGTCTGCAAGGACAGAGGGCTGTGCCCAAGTGGGTGGGTGTGGACCGAAGAAAATGGCTATGACAGCTGTGGTGACCAAGGCCAAGCAGCATCGGCTGCCAGGACAAAAGCTGGAGACAAACGGAAGTGAGAGAGTGGAAGGAATCTGGCCTTTGATTTTATTTATTTATTTATTTTTTGGTGGAACTGGGGATTGAACTCAGACCCTTGCGCTTACCAGGCAAGTGCTTATTCTACTGAGCCATCTCCCTGGCCCTGGCCTTGATTTTGTTTCCTTCAGAGGACAATGGTTTGTAAAAGTTGAGCTCCAGGACCGAGTCTGAAAACAGGTCCACTAAGCCCTGTCCTTGGGAGGAAGTCTGGATTGCAGTGCCTGCCAGCTGGAGCTGCTGTGGGGCAGGTCCTGGGTCCCCTCTGTTCACCTTGTGGGCGTCCCTTCCTCCTCCCTCCGCCCTAGGCATACTAAAGGCTGTCACGGGCAAAAAATTCTGAGTCCCCTGGGAATGAAAACTTCCTGTTGTACAGTATTCCTGCTGCACAGAATTCGTGCCTGCTTGCTTACTTTTTCAGTTCTGGGGCTTGGACCCCAGGGCTTTTGCACTGAGCTACATTTCCAGCCCATTTTTATTTTTTACGGAGATAGGGTCACACTAAATCACTGAGTTTCCCAGACTGAGGACATTGGGATTGCAGGTGTGTGGTACCCCGCCTGCCTTGTACCAGGGTCTGAGATGTCCTGAGAGCTGGCTGTTTGGCCGGCTGCTTGCCCGATACTTTCTTCAAGCAGTTTTATTTAATCCTCATGGCTTCCTTCCCTGGAAGAGATCTGTAGGTGAGAAATTGAGGCACTGGCCCCGAGGGCACCTGCGCGTGGAGTGTGCGCTGCCGTGCGCCAGGACTTCGCTGCGCTGGGGTGTTGTTAAGAGGTTGATCTTAAGGAGCTGAAGGCAGCACCCACCCTTCATCTTGGCTTGTTCCTCCGTCACCCGTCACCCGGCGTCCAGCGTCCTTGGCTGGCCCTCGGCTGCGCCGCTCCTCCTTCCCTGGGTCTTGCAGTGTTCCTCGGATTTGTCATTCTTCCCCCAAAGGAGGAGTCTAGCCTGCTGCTGAGAGACTGGGGAGCCAAGTGGTATCTGCAGCCCCCACCCCTCAGGGATTTTCTGCAGAAGTGAGAGAGCCTTGGGGTGGGGGGGTGTCCAGGCCTTTGTACCCAGGCTGCAAGGCGCGACAGCCGCTGCAGAGCCAGGCCTAGAGGAGACAAGCCGGGCAGGGCCGAGGAGTCGGTGGGATTCCCAGCCCTCCATGAAGGGCGGTTTTAGAAATCAGGGTCTGCAAAAAGAGAGAATTGACCTTCCTCTTTCACTTATCAGATGAGCAACAAACAGCTAAAAATACCAAATGCCTTTCCTTGATAGCTAGGGGCTCAAGAGGAAACCAAATCTCTGCCTTCCAGGGACTCTGGGCCCAATCTAAGTGGACTCCACTCGCCCGGAGATTGCGCAGATAGCTTCCCTGAGCTGTTAACCCGAGAGTGCGGGTCAGTTTCCCCAGATTTTCTACTGGAAGAAAGAAAGAGTTCAGCTGGATTTACTCACTGTGCACCGGGTGCTGGGGGGAAGGAGCACACCGAGCCCCACCACTCACGTGCACAGCTAAGAAATGCTAGTAAAATTCACTATGGAGCTGGAAGGGCAGCTCAGTGGAAGAGCATTTGCTAGTGTGCGAGACTCCATCCTCAGCACCTCAGAAAGAAGTCGCTGCGCTGAAAGACTTCCTAGAAGATTAGATGGAAGGGATGGGGGCGGGGGGACGGACATATTCCTAGGGACAGGGGTGGGGGGTATCGAGGGCGGGATGGACAGATTCCTAGGGACAGGGGTAGGGGGTGGGGGGCAGGGAGGGCGGGATGGACAGATTCCTAGGGACAGGCTTGTTAGTAGGTGTTTGCATCTTGCGGCCACGCTTTTCCACTGGTTTCATGAAAGCATTTTCAAGCACTGCAACCAAAAGAGATAACGATAACAATCTGTCTTCTCCGCTCTCCCTGTCTCCCTACAACCTTGGTTAGAAGATTCCTGCTGGCACACCTTCTCTTCCCACAGCACCATGTCTTTCTAAAAATCTCATGATCAGCCCCTGCGGTGCTGTTTGCAGTCTCTCGCTGGCAAATATGCTGTGTTCCCGGCTGATCATTTCTCCCTTGAAAGTGCTTCAGGAGAAGTTGCCCATTTCATTCGTGCCAGAACTTCGGCCTCTTCACCTTTAACAGTAGGTTAATTTTGGTGAGCATTGGCTCAGGCCACTTTGTGTGGTTATTTTTCTTTAATCTTGTATTTACTTATTTAGTACAGGGTCTCACTACACAGCTCAGACTTGTAGGGATCTTCCTGTCTCAGCCTCAGTGCTGGGATTACAGGTGTGTGCCATCATGCCTGGTTTCGGGGCTGGCACGGCTTGTGGTACTTGGTATCAAACTCAGGACCTTGAGCTTGCCAGGCAGGTGCTTAGACCACCGTAGGCGCTATATCCCCAGCCCTGTGTGGTTATTTTTCAGTCCCTGTGTAGTTGATTGCAGTTGTAATAGTTGTCATAGCTGGGCCTCCATTGGGGCTTCCCTGGTGTGATGAGTCAATATGGAAAAGGGTCTCACTTATCCCAAATCTTCAGGGTGTTGAGAGTTATTCCTAACATACACAAATTGCTATGTTGGGTCAGATTATGAGTTTAGCTTGACACTGCAAGAGGGAAACAAGCCCTTAGATGTCAGACTGCTAGGGTTCAGGGATTGTATCTTCAATTCCCATAGTTAGATAATCTCTTAAAAACCTCATGCATATATTTAAATTCATCTTGAGCTGTTTATGTCCATCCTATATATTTCATACCCTATTTAAGGTGGAACTTGATTATATTTTTGGAACTTTGATTGCAGACCACCAAGCTTTGCCCTGCTTGAATGTTACAGTCAATGGGGGGCCTCAGAGGTTCTTGTGCTTGACACCGGCCCATGAGGTAATAGGGATGTGGGGCAGTTCTGGGACTGGAGTCCAAGTGTCAACCTCTCACTCAGTTTTCTATCTGGGGCGGCGTCTCACCTCTTCCCAGGTACAGATGCCACGAGCTTGCTGATGGTGCTCTCCGGTGCTCTGTTGGGCCTGCAGTGGGCTTGCCTGCTTGCCTGTTTTCTGCGGCCCTTGCATCCGTCCGGGTGTGCCCTTGCTCGCCTTGTGTCCTCTCTCATTAGCCCCTGTTCTGCCTCTGACTCTAAAAGGCCGGACAGCCAGAGTGCGTTGTTCAGTAGGAAGTCAGCAGGTTGGAAAATAAAAAATGCATCGAGTCCGTCACTGCGTAAAGCGGGCCTCCGCGGCCAGGCGCTTGTTGGACTTGCGGGGTCAAACAGCATTTCAAGGAAGCTTCTTTTCAGAATGATGTCTCGTGGCCTTCATGACTGCACTTCCAAGAGCAAGTCAGTACTCACATGTCCCGATTTATGTCACCATGGTAGCCCTCTTTTGGGCTGGGGAATCATATTGTCATCCCTTCTTTATACCACTTTACACCCCGTCACTTACTGGCTTTCGGTGCAATGGGGCGGCCTCCGTTGTGAGCTGCGCCTGGTCACTCCCACCTGGGCTTAATGCTTTTTCGCCAGTTGTTCTGGATCTCTTCCTCCTCCCGGAAGCCCCTTTCTGTGTAGCATGCCGCCCCGGTCTTTCCGTGCCCAGCTAAGTTCCCATCTTCTCTGCTAGTTTACCCTAGGTTGCTACCTTAACCTTACAGTGCTTCCTGTGTGACAATTTAACAACAACAACAACAACAACAACAAAGCAAAGATACCTAAAATACAATAAAATGTCGAAAATAACACTACACAGCCACCAGAGTGAAATGATTGGGATTCACCACAAAGGCTGTCATCCATGTGTGCCAGGGGTGTGTGTCACTCGCCCAGCCTGCTGTCTCCCCACCCACAGGGGTAAGTCTGCCCATGCAATCTCCATGCGCCTTGCTTGTGCCCCCGTCTCCGTTTTTTTGTTACTAGAATTGCATTGAATCTAAATAAGAATCCTGGGAGCATTGGCGTCCTTAGAGTTTCATGGCTTCCCACCAGCAAACCTGGGGAAACCTATGTATTTATTTAGGTTTTAAAAAATTTCCGTGGTGAAGTTTATCACATCATTTTACATGTAAAACTCTTTTGCATCTTCGAGTGGGTTTGTGCCAAGGTGCTTTATGGCTTTGTGCCAAGGTGGTCATCGGGAATGGGATTGTTCGGTTTGTTTCTTCATGGGTCGATGTCACTGGCGTACAAGAAAGGGATTGATTCTGTATTTGTTCTTACGTGTTCCCCATTGATCAAGTTCATGTCTAACCCTGCATTTGCTTTGTGTTCCGCAAGTCGGATGGCTTTGGGCAGAGCATGTATCTGAAGCATCTCAATTCACTGTAACAGTTCTGTGCATGCTTTTAGGAGGAAGCGGTGACTTGGGGTTACTTGAATGCATTCACTGACACATCCCCAAGCATTTGGGTGCCAGCTGTGTCCCCGAGGAGTTCTGCTATCGGGGTCCAGGGAGCTCGTGTGAAGACACAAACGTTGGAATACACAGTGCCTCTGTGGTGTGGCTGGAGTGTCTCCAACCGGCCGCCCGTGGGGCCTGCAGACAGCTCCTGTTCTTCGGTCTGTATTCTTCTCACTTCGTGATGGTTGCGTGGTGCCGCGCTGTCAACCACAAGCCACTGACCCCCACTGTTTGCTCAAACTAGCAATGTAGCACATCGCTCTGCAGGTCCTGCCTGCCCTGTGCTCACCGGGTCCACAGCCAGCGCTCTGGGATGGGCCTGCCAAAGCTGCGCTGTGAGATCCTGCGGGGAGGGTACCTGGGACGCATTTCTGGTCCATGGGGGTCATGGCCCTGTGCGAAGCTAGGAGCATCTCTATTCCCACTACCACCACAGTAGCAGCTTCCTCTGGGCCCTGCCCCAGGGACAGTGACCTCCTGGCCCCAGAGAGAAGACCAAGGAGGCCCATCCGGTGCTCCAGTCCTCGCTCCTCTCTAACTTTTCCAAACACACAGCGAGGCTGGGTTGCAGCAGGGCGGCTGTGCTAGGCGCAGGCTGAGTGGCACAGCTTTGCACTTGGAGCAGAAACACCTGGGCCTCCCATCGAACCGTGTCCTCCATAGGGAGGTCTGGTTTGGAGACTTTTCTGCTTGAGTGACGGCTGGGGTTGGGCTTCAGGGTGCTGTCACCAGTGTTCCCGGGGTGGACACATGCTGCGTCTGCCTGTTTCCTCATCTGCACGATGAGGGTAAGGTTAGAGGCTTTTTCAGTTGTGGTAAGAGTTAGATGTGTTGGCACAGTCCTAGAACACCTGGGCATCGAGCAAGCCCTCAGCACAGATGTTACACTGCGCAGTCTTCCCCGAGGATGCAGGCTTGGGGTTCCTTCTTCCTGCCCCAGGTCCCAAGCCCGTGGGGGGTCTGAGCAGTACCCATTCTTGATGACTGATAGGGGATTCCAGGCACTCCCGTGACAAGCACTGGGAAGGACGGTGGCACAGCAAAGCTGCAGAGGGTGCACAGTGATGGCGTGAGGTGTAGTGGGAAGGTGACTTGCTGTTATCCCTTGTGTAGGTGAGGAGCATGCTCAGGTTGGCAGGTGCCAGGCGGTCTCGGAGGAGGCAGAAGTCCAGTCCCGATCCCACCCCAGGGTGGAGGGCTCTCTGCTTTGTGCCAATAGCGGCAGTGATGCAGCGGCTGGGAAACGTGTGGCACCAGGGCCCTGTGGCCCAAGCTGAGGCTGCTCCTAGTGGAACGCCTCACTCTTTGAGCGCATCTTTCTCTGTCGTTGTTTCTCCTTTTTTTTTCTTCCCATGCACCTTGCCATGTGCCTCCAGCGCCGTGTCCCCCCCCCACACCTCTTTCCACCCCAGTTCTTCCTTCATTGCTGGCCTGCAGAAGAGATGTGTGCATTTCTCCAGAGACAAGTTTGATGTCTTGCTTTTTATGGTAAAGATAAATAACGCTTCACCCTCAGAGAGCTGAGCGAAGTTGCCTGTTATCTACTTACATCTTGAATTAATTAGTTAAGAGACTGTCAAACCCTAGGGTGTCTGGGTCCTAAAGGCAGGGGGATGTCGGGGATTGGGAGACCCAGGGGACAAGGGGAGACCTGGGAATGCTGATGCTCAGTTTCCCCCTTTACTTAGGATTATCTGTCTTGCCATCGGGGTGTGTGTCAAGATTCTTAAACTTTTCCAAACTGGAAGAACAGAATTCTGGAAAATTACCAAAGTGCACTTTTATAAAGAAACCATGTGGAATCGGGCCAATTTTCTCAAAAAACTCATTGATTTTAATTCTTTTCCTGGAAAGTTCTGAGAGTTTTCCAGCTTCTCTCATGGCCACTGTGTAATGTCGAGAGGAGACAGAGGCTTTCCCGCACGCTTGTCTACTTGCAGCAGTTTATCCGTGAGCAGCGGATCTCGGGGAGCATCTGAGAATAACCCAGATATAGATGTGGGTGGCCCCAGTGCTGCCTGGCACCGGGGAGGAGCTGCTGGCTAGAGAGAGGGCCGATTTTATGGCCTCACAAAACGGAATTGAGGTTATTTAAATACAAGGAAGCAGTGTGCTGCCCCATCCTGTATCCCATAATGTGTCTTGTCTTCCGCCTCTAACTGCAGTGCCCAACTTGAGTGTAATGTTCACATTTATGGTAGCTTTTTCCAGTTTACCAAGTCAGATGCAGTTACAGCGATGCCTGCAGGAGGTGTGTACATTAGAAACGCTGCTTGTCTCTTTTGAGTGGTTGAAGAAAAGTTTGCATGTGCTGCCCATGGGGTTTATTGCAGGGGTACCCAGCTGTTGGCATGGCCTCATACACACCAGTGCCATAGAGAATGGAAGTTGTTGGGTATAAACTGGGCATGCGAGGAGTAAGGCATTGAAGAATACTCCGACTATACTTGCGTGGTGGCATATGTCTGAATCCCAGCACTCTGGGAGGCTGAGGCAGGAGGATTGCAAGTTTGGGCTCACCCTGGGCAACTTAGCCAGATCCAATCTCAAGAGATCAAAAGGGTTGAGGATGTGACTCAGTGGGAAAACCCAGGGTTCAATCCTCCATCTTGCCAAAAACAAAAACCAAGGGAATTAACACCAACCCTGTCAGCTTGGTCTTCATTCTTGGTGTCAGTGGCCGTCTTCAAAGCCAAGCCCAAAGGGGCAGGGAAGATGCTGAGGGAGACTTGCAACCGAAGACAGGAAGACCCTGTCTCCACAGAAGCCTCAGCGCGACTGTGGCTGGCGTTCTAAGGGAGCAGGCTCAGTGGGAACTTTCTGAAACTTTCTCAAACTTGCTACAAATTTTGTAGTACGAGCTATTGGAGAGAGTTGCATAACCATGTCCCCTGTGGTGGCTTGGTCAGGGGACAAGTGGGAGGTGTCCTGGGGAACGCCAGGACCTGTAGCTGCCTGTGCACCTCCCTCTGCATCCACCACTGCGCCAGCGCAAACCCCCACAAAGTAGGCTGCCCCCCATCCTGGTGACGAGTGGAGCCAGGTGGGCAGAAGCAGCTGCCCCGCTGCAGCCCTGGCTTTGACACCTGCTGCAGGACCCACCTGTGCTGGTAGGAAAAGAGCTGTGGCCAAGACAGCGACTGCAGGCCAGACACCACATCACAGAGCAGGTGACATGCCTCAGACACGCATCTGACGAGATGGGCCCACGGAATGTGGGTAAGGAAAGGCAGAGAAGGGGTCGGCCCATTCCTGGAGTCCACGAGATGCAAAGCAGGTCACCTCGGAAGGCACAAACTTACAGTCATCCTCCTGCCTCAGCCTCCCCGGTGCTCGGATTACAGATGTGCGCCACCATGCCTGGCCTTCCTGAGCTTTTTATCTGTGTGTTTTAAAATATCATAACCATAGAACCATGCTTTTGTATCAATGCTTAGTTTTAAAAATGTGTCCTTCTAAATTGACATGTGATTTTAGTACATGTGATGTTTGTGCACAGTGTGTGATGTTATTGGATATGTCACCTCCAGTATTTATATTTCTTTGTGTAGGGTATGGTAGATGCTTTTGAAAGACATTTTATAGTTGTATATTACACCACTGGGTGCCATAATTTTTGGAAATAGCCTGGTATTAGTGGGCATGTGGGTTACTTTTGCCAGGTGGTTGTTGTGAATTGTACTCTGGGTGGGAACTGCTGGGTACACAGGAACTTTTTTGTGTCTTGGGTGATTTTCCTGTCAGTGGATATTAGAAGAGAATGATCAGGTCAGAGATTGTCGTGAAGAAGACTTTGATGCATGTAACCATAGGACGGGTGGCGAGAGAGAGGCTTGGTGGGGCAGGGAGAATGCAGTATGGGTGATGCCAGGCGTCTGGCTTGCAGTGTTGGGGTGTTGGCGCAGGCAGGGCTGTTCCATTTGGGAAGTGGGGCTCCATGCAACCAATGACAGGGGATTGCGGAGGCTGTTGGATTGCAAGGCCTGGAGTCTAGGGAGAAGCCGGCTGGGTCAGGTAAAGGGTCCTGCACCTCTCGCTGGGCTTGGAGCTGTGGGTGTTATTGGGGTAGCTCAGTGTGTGGAGCAAGACCAGAAAGTGGGTGTTGAAACTCAGGGAAGCCTCGTCTTCTGAGGAATGGAGGAAGGAGACGTGACGTCGAGGCTAAGCGTGGCCTTGAGGGAGTGTTTTAAGGAGCGTTGTGCTGGCAGCATTTGCTGGATTAGTTGGTGTCTCTTCTCCTTAGAATAAAGTGTGGTGGCTGATGCCGGAAGCCCTTAAGTGCTCAGAGGTAGAGGTGACCCCACCCCGTGGTTGCTCCCTTTGTTATGTTATCATGATAGCATGATATAATGACTTTATGCATTTACAAAGAATCGTGGTTTGTATCAAGTCAAGTTCAATGCTGTGAAGACCCCCGCTAAGATTGATGTTGAGTGCAGCCAGCTTAGGGGAGCCGCTGAGAGCATTGTGAAGGATTTGGGGGACCCTGGAGGAGAAGCCTGCTGGAATGCTGCCAGTTGTTCAGAGCTGGTGAGTTCAGTTGTGATTGTAGCAAACCCAGGACTCTTAGGGACGGTGAGCGGCCAGTCGCCGTGTCATGCTGAGTCTGCCCGCTCCAGAGGCAGCTGTGCCCTGGGTTGTGCTCCCCCGTGCTCCTGGACACAGGTGGTGGAGTGGCTTCTGTGGGGACAGCGCAGATCCCTGCCACAGGGAAGGCAGCTGTGACGCACCTATGGGCTGTGCCCATGGAGTTAGCAAAGGGGCCGGGGGCGGGGCCGGGGGCAGGCTGGGCACAGCCCGGGCACAGCCCGGGACCTCACATTGCTTCACAGATGTCTTTCTTTCCATCCTCCCCCTTCTTCAGCATGTTCTTGCCAGCTTGACTGTACCATGGGGCAACTTGTGCCAGAGCTGGCACAAACAGACCTACCACTTTCGTGGGTCTTTTACTGAACCCAGCTCCTCTCCTGTCACCTTCACCACTGGTCATCATACCACCTTCACAAGCAAATGCCCATCTGACTTCCTCCTTCCAAGGCGAATCAGCTGTCCTGTGGGAGCTCCTGGGCTCTGGCTTCTGTGGCTCTTTTAAGTGTTTTCTTTGCCCCTCAAGATCGCAGATGCCTGGGAGGGGGCACTGTGTCCTGCAGCACGCTGCGTGCAGCAGCCCAGGTCTGAGCAGTGCGGTGGGTAGCAGGAGGCTCCGGCACCGCTAGGCCTGCCGTCCAGTCCTGCCTGGAAGCCGCAGCCTGCTGCTTCCCACCGGATATTGACCTACTTTCCCCTTCTTATCTGTGTGCAAAGTATTTGTTGGACTTAGTGTGTTGTCCCTGTCACAACGAATGTTTGTCTCTGCCTTTCATATGAACTGAGTGCTAAAGGGCTGGTTCAATCAGTGGAAAAACAATGGAGAAGAAAAGCTGGTAAGCAGTTTTAATTTCTAAACCAGGGGGAACTTACAGGGCTGTCGTTCAGAAAGAACTCTAGTTTCTCTATGTTCCTAAAAGCAGAACTGCTTAAGGGTAGAATTGTAAGTTTTAAGTTTTTATACCTTTTGACTTAATGATTTACAGTCTAATGATGTGTTTAGAATTTTTTCTTTTGACAAATTACTTGTAGGAGGAAGTGAACTTTTCTTAGTCAGGATTTTACAATGTAGTTCACTGTTGAGTATTTTTTTCTTACTAAAATTTCCCTTGGGAAAATTTGTCTTGTAGCTCCATGTGTGGTTAAACTGATTAACTTTAAAAATGGGTTTTTAACTGAAAAAACAATTAAGTCTTTTATTTATCTATTGGGTGCAGGGTCTCACGCAGTTCAGACTCGTAGTGATCCTCCTTTCTCAGCTTCTCTGGTACTGGGATTACAGGTGTGCACCACCATGGCTTGTTCTGGTGGCTGGCCTGGCACGCTCGGGGTTCTAGAAGGATCTGTCATGGCCTGTGGTACTGGGGATCAAACCTGGGCCCTGCGCTTGCCAGGCAGGTGCTTACACTGCCAAGCTATCTGCCCAGGCTGGGTTTTTAACTTTTAGTAATAGCATGTACATTCTAGATTGAAGGCCAGAGAAAAAGTATATGTGTGTACCAAAATGTGAAATAACCGGTAATGACCTGTAGAACTTTTAGAGATTAGTGGAACTGGTTTTCAAATTTACTTACTTCACTTGTGAATTTTGTAAACAAACTTTAGTACACATTTTATGTATAACTTAACGCTGATTACCTAGTTAGGGTGTGTGTTGTAGATGGGTTCATTGTATTTCATGTCTTGTTCTTCAGGAATACTACAGAATGCATTTAGAAATATGCAGGAACTACACTGCCTTTGATTTTATGTAATACTTCCAGCGTTAAATGTCTGCTTCCAAATCCTAATATCGTCACCACTTTAATCAGTTTAGGTGAAGCACCCCTGCTGTAGCTGTTTAGCTGTTTGCTTTAAAAAGTCTTCAGGATGACGAAGCAGTTTTGCTTTCTGTGTTTCCGTCATCAGGGCTCCGGGTGCTGTTTTCTTTGATCCCTCCTCAGCTTGGGTGTCCCAAGCCTCGTTGGGTGCGTGGTGACTCTCTTCTTTGGTTTACATGGCCTGCGAGGCTTGAGTAGAGAGCTGAGCTCGCTTCTGAGTACTTGTACTGAGGAACTTTGTTCAGCCCAGTCCAAGAGCGGCACTGAAACCGCACTGTTGAGAAAGAGAAGCGTTCTGCTCTTTATTGTTCAGGCTCCTTAGTTTGTAACCTTTGCCTTCACGACTGACGACTTAGTGAAGTAGCCAGGGTCGTTTTGCACTAAGCGTGGGCCTCTGTGTAGATGAGCCAAGGGCACAAGTAGCTTTGCTCACTGCGACCCTGCTCCTTGGTGACGAGCTGTGTGCTGTGTAGTTAGGCTTTGTAATATGCTTTAGTGGTGGGTGCAGGACAAGGAGAGCCGCTTTCCTTTGCCTCTGGGAAAATGTCATTGCGAGAGAATCCTGTGGACTGGCATTTGCTGGCTTTTTCATTTCTAACATTCTTGAGAATCCCGGAAGGAAGGGGCCCAGTCTTTCCAGAATGGAGCCTTTTTTTGTAGGATCAACAATGATGGAAACTGGGACAGGATATTAGGCGGTGTGTTGTATACTTTTCTGGGGAAACTGAGGCTTGGAAACGGAAGTGTGAGCTCCCTTGAGCGGTATCTGCAGCTTGACTCGATGTGGAGCCGGGTGTGTGTGTGTGCGCGCGCGTGTGCGTGTGTGACCGCAGCCGTCATCCTGACCCCTGTGGCCTGTGGCAGAAGGCAGAAGCTGCCATTTTTCATAGCGGCCTGCACTGCCTGGGATGGGAAATCCTGTCAGTTTCCTACGTGCTGCGCATCACTCCACTTCTCACTGCAAGAGCGTGTTCTCAAGTGATCAGATGGCCTGATCACGCGTAAGGAGAACGAGGACTGGAGCGCTAACGGCAGAGCACTCAGCGTGCCCGCCCAGGAAGCGGGCAGACGAGGGACAGAGGGCTGTGGAGAGATGGCAGCACGCGGAACAAACCCCACTGGGGCCCTCCGATTAATCCGTGGACTCACTGGGAGGGAAGCTGGCCGTATTCAATTTAGTGAGTGCTGGGGGTTCTTGGCAGCTGCACCCCACGCCGTGCGGTGCTGTCCGGCGTGTGAGGTAGATTGGAGCAGTTTTGCCTTCGCTCAGAGGTTCCAGTGTCTCGGGTTTGCCAGTGTAAACACATTCGGCTTCTTGGAAATCATTTTTTTTATCTGCCTAGAGGGAAGAAATTGAGAAGTCTGTGGGTTATAATTAGCACGTTCCCTCGCGCAGCTGAGCTGGTGTTTCTGGGTAAAGCTAGTAGTTTATAGTTTTTGGCTACCTTGGCCCCCAGGACCCTTACCCCTTCAGACATTACCTCATGGGTTCTCGTAATATTCGCATGTGGTGTGTGCTGTGGCTTTTGGTCTCCTTGCTGCCCCTCTGGAGCTTCTGGGGTGGTGGCAGGTGAGGGGTGCCCCTGTAGGGGCGTGGGGTGCTGGTGAGGCTTTCTGATCAGGCCTCGGAGGATTGGCCCTCTCTGAAGTTGCCTTCCTTGCCGTGACTGTGCAGAACTTTTTCTGGGAAATGAGGGTAAGACAGTGGCATGGCCACCTCCTTGCAGGGTCTGTAGTCCACGAGGCCAGTCTGTAGGTCAGTTACCTGGGCCCCCTGCTGGCAGGTAGGCCAAGCTCTTCGGGGTCCCATAGAGAAGAGGCCATCAGGGAGCGTGCCTCTGGTGAGTGCACTTTCTCAGCCAGGCTGTGTCACCATCCTGTGGAACAGGTGCTGTCGTGACTCAATCCGTAGGTCCGAGACTAGCACCGCAGAGGGGAGCGGCCTTGGATTTGAGCTGCGGCTGTGCTTGCAAAGCTTCTGCGCTGTAGGGTGTGGATCAGAAGCATCCTGTGTGCTGAGCTGTGGCTACAAGACAGCTGCTCGCTAGAAGAAGCTGCTCTGGAAATCCTACTGGGGCGTTAGGCAGAGTTTGACAATTTGGGTATTGAATCCAGGGCTGCCCAGGTCATCTGAGAAGTTTGAAAGAGCATTCTCAAACCAGTCACAGCAATTCATCCTCACCCTGGCTCCTCTAGAAATGAGCTGCCTGACGGCCCTGGGTCTGACAGCAAAAGGTCATCGACAGCAAAAGGTTTTGGCTGGGATCCTTGTTCTTGGAGATTTTGTTCCTATGCCCAAAATCACTGTTGGTAGCTAATAACCCAAAACTTTCAATGTTGTTATTACCATCCCCCTTTTAAACTCAGAAACCCTTCTAATTATGTCAGATGATATTTGTCATACTTATGTTCTACAGTTGGAAAAAAAAAAGTTGCCCTCTTGTCACTTTGTGAACCATAAAGCTCTAGGTGTTTTAAAATCCTTTTTAACAGGCCTCTGCCCTGATGGAGGGCCTTCGAGATCCTAGTTGGTGGCTTTTGTTTGTACAGCCGGTCTCTCCAGGCCTAGATGGAAACCCACCTTGACCTTGATCCATGTGGTCCCTAGCCAGTCTCAGGCGCTGTGGAAGTCCTGCAGGGTTCAGGCCCCAGGAAACCATCCTGCTGATGAATTACCCACACCCTCGCCATCACTGGGCTTTGCTAGGCTGGAAACGGGGCTTTATAGCCTGTGCACTTCCAATTGCTTTAATCCATTTGTTTGTTTTCACTCCTGTTCAGATCTCTTTGATTCTTATTGCCTGTTTACCTAAGGTCCTTTGTCTTACCCAGAGTTGGAACACAAGGGAACAAAGTGTCTTTGGAAATTACCCTGTCCTTGGGCCTGTTTCTTCCCTAGTTAGAGATTCTAATGGAAGCCCTCCTAGGAGCAGTCCCTTAAATATTCTTAGGAGAGAGCTAGCGAAAATGAGGAAGTAAGGAAAGCCGTGTTGGCTAGTTAGTGGCTTGAGCGGAGAAACAGAGGATCAGAAAATCGTGTAACCATAATTTGTGAAGTGAATGCTCTGGTTGGATACGTGTGGACCACAAAGGTATTGGTAGGAAGGAAGGTTAGAGGCCTCAGCCTTTTCACAAAGCCGGCTTGGCCTGCTTTCTCCCGTGCTCCAGGCAGCCCTGAGCACGGCCCACCGGTCCTGTCGTTCTGCCTGATGAAGTGAGCTGAAGAAGCCTGTCCCCTCTCCACTTGCTTTTTTAGGTTGGTAGGTGCTGAACAGGTGTCTTGTGCTTTGGAATTGGACGTGGAGGGTTAGGGATGATGGGACCAGCGTAGGGGGAAGAGCAGGCCGATTCTCTCTAGTGTGTGCTCACATGTTCTCTCTGCACACCGGTGCCACGTGCCTGCCGCTCAGCCAAGCAGGAGGGACTTTGCACGTGGGAGAACCCAGGCTGCCTCTTCAGGGAAGAACATGCAAGCAAACCAGCGGCTGTGAGGGGAGGTGTGTTGCTGGGTTGGTGTGCCTGGCTGCCTGGACGCCACAGCCTGCCTGGAATACACAACAGACATCCGCGGCTCTTGGTGAAGGAGGCTGTGAAGTCCAAGGTCGCGGGGCTGGCCCATTGGTCCTTGGGGTTGGCTTTCACACTGTCCCTCAGGTGTGGACAGAGGTTCTAAGAGCTCTGGCCCCTCCTCCTCTTCTGATAAGGATATTGACCCCATTGCACCCCGTTCCTTGTGTGACCTTGTCTGAACCTGATTCTGTGCCAAAGGCCTTGCCTCTGTCACACGGGGAGAGGGCTTTGATGTATGGCTTTGGGAGGGACATGAGTCCTGACCGCTGGCTGGCCATGCTGTGAGGAATGGCTTCCACTCAGGTTTAAGTCGGGGGCTCTAGGATAGGAGGGTCCTTTTTGGTGCGTCATTGTCTTCATTCTTCTGACATGCTTTCTCAGCAGGAGCCTGGCAAGGTCTCACATGATGCTCCTCCCTCGTTCTCTCTGAGCTTCTGTCTCCTGTTCACACAGCCTGACTGGAGTCTGTCCTGAGGCTGGTCCTGGGAGACAGCACTGTCTGGTCTCAGGACAGTGGCCCGATGAGGTGCTTTTGGAGGCCCCTGGAGGTCTCACCATCTTCATGGGTTTGGCCTCTGGATGGGAGATCTCCTAGAGAGAGCAAGTAAACAGCCCGGAAGGCAGGAGGCAGCTTGTGGGCTCATGGGTGCTCTGCCAAGGAAAAGCTCCCCCCCAAAAAATTTTGGTAAAATATACATATATTAAACATCTTAAGTGCACAAGTTCCTGGGCATTCTGTCCGCTTGTGTGGGGCCAGTGTCAGCTCCCTTTCTCCAGAGCTTGTCATCACCGCAGAGGCCGCAGTGTACCCCCTCGCAGCAGTACTCATCACCCCCTGGCAGGCTACCCCCCTTCTGTCTCTGTCTTTGTGGGCTGGTTTATTCCGGCTGCCTCATACAAGTGAAGTTGGTGTTTGTCCTTGTCCTGCTGGATACTTCATGCAGCACAGAGGCCTTGATGTGGTAGCACAGGTCAGAATTCTCTTCACTTTTAGGGTTGAATGTTGTTCTCTCGCCTGTGTCGGCCCCGTTTGGTGTACGCATCCAGCCCCTGGTGGACAGTGGGGCTACACCCCCGTTTTTGACTCTTGCACATAGCGCTGTTAGGAGCAGGAATTTATGGACATCTGTTGGGGTTCCGTTTAGTTACCTCTTGAGTGTCTACCCACAAGCAGGGTTGCTGGCTCTATTTAATTCATGAATTCATTCAAAGATTGCTGAAGACTTCAAGTATTGGCAGAAAGGTTCTGGAGCATTACTGAAAGGCTTGAAGCGGAGTACCTAGATCCATCCAGCTGATTTTAAGGAAACCTTGGGTGTGGTGGTGCCTGGAGATGGGAAGGGGAATACGGGGAAGGGAGGGAGTGGCTGCGGGGGTGAGACAGGGCCCGGAGCGCTTCCCGTGCTGTCGGGACGGCGCTGAAGCCACAGAGCTATCTCCCTGGCCCTCTTTTTCTTTTCTGTCTGGCGTGAGAGGGTAGAAGACACAGATTTCAGGTCTGAGAGGCTCGGCAGGGATGTGGAGAAGGTTGGTAGTCCCACTGTTGATAAAGGACCTGGAAATGTAGAGGGGCGGGGCCCAGGGAGGGGAAGCAAAAGCCAGGGGCACAGACAGCCGCCAGGGGGGCTGAGTTCCAAGCTGGTAGGGGCGTCGTGGGGGCGGCATTACAGCCCGTACTGATTATTTTTTCGCATCCCTACCTTGAGACCAAAGCAGAACTTACAAAGCCAGAGACGATGGCTAATGGTAATAAAAAAATCGAGTTTCAGAAGGGTCCCAAATGGGTTGGACCAAAGCAAGACGGTGCTGAGTTTGGTTTGTGTGCTTTTTGCTCCCCTGTGTTTGCTAATTTTTTTTTTTTTTCCAGCAGTGCACACGCATCGCTTTTGATCATTAGAGAGTTCTTTGGGAATGTCAGACGTGGCCTGTGCCCTTGGCCTGCAGGGTGGACTGTGAGATCCTGGCCGGTGGTGTGGACAGGGGAGAGTCTGTGATTGTTCGCTGTGTCGTTAGCACACCACACAACACCACAGCACAATACTGGACTTGATACTGTATGCGCTGGTGGAGCGGAATTGAATGGAAATTTAATCTGACTTGGTGAAAGGGATGAGATTTGGCGCCTTTCAAAAGCTCGAGGAAGGAAATTCCAGATTTCTCAGTCACTTGGCTCCTGATGTTAGGTACTAGACTGCGTCCTGTAGCCTTGGCCCCTCTTCTTACGCCTTTGTTTTGCCACCAGGATGTGCTGGAGTTAATATTGCTCGTGCAGCTGTGCCACAGGGGCCCCGCCTCTGACTTCGGTGTGTTTCTCAGGTCTCTCTTGAAAGCATTAGTGATCTCGTTGGGAGCCAAGTGGCAGGAATCTGTTTCTTGTCCTTTGTTGAGATTAAGTTTTGGGAGGGTGCTTCATTGTCATTATTTTGCCTTCTGGTCCCTGAGTGAACCGAGGAGGGCAGCTGGGAGGATGTGCCCTGTTTTATCACTTAGTGTCAGTTGGAGATTTGCATGCTTGTTCTCCTTTGTGTTTCGCTGAATGCCCACCGCGTGTGAGGGTCGCTCTCAGGGAAACAGAGCTGAAAGAGGCGTGAGGCTGGACACGGAAGAGCTGACTTTCTTCCTAGAACAGGCGCTATGGGGCATATGCGACTGCGGTACAGGGAGGCTAATGAGGGAGCCACATAAAGAACAATTGTTCTGAGCTGGGAAGTCCCTGTCAGTGCTACCTCTGATGTGTGTTGCCAGCGGCAGCATAAGAGGCGCCTTTGAGAAGTCCTGAGCTACGGTCACTAAGGCAGCTGCGGCTGACTGCTTTCATGAACTATTCCAGCCAGTGACTTTGTTTTGGGTTTGCTGTAAAAGTTGCTTCCAGTGTAAAGTTACATTAGTGACTTAATATTAATCCTTGTTATTGTGCCCTGCGCTCCGACTTACGTTTCCCTCAATTAGAAGTGTGTTATAGTTTGCATATGTTCTTATCTGTGGTATTGTGAGCTTTGTGTGGAGCCCTATGAGGTATTTATTTGAGTTTCTCTGCCATCTCTTGGAACTTATTATTAATTATTAATATGAAGCCATGATATTTATTGCTCAGTAGTAAAGAGTGGCATGTGCATGTACTTACACGCATGGCTGCCGCTGGGGTCGGGGTGCACGGCTTGGGGCACGTCGGCCTGCACTTTCCGATCCCAGGTGGTTGATGTCGCTCATACTCTAAGGCTAGTGACCAGGTAGAGTAGTTCTGTATAAATGTTAGATGACACCTGGCGGTTCTAAGGTGCTACAGGATGTGTGGGCTCCATTCTCTTCTGGATTTTAAGGGAAGTTTGCAACGAACCTTTTAATATTTTAAAGAGCATTTTGCACTGAAAGCCTTCCAGTAAATGTACCAGTGTGCATTGAAATAGAGGTAGTGATTTTGAAAGTTCTTGAGGTGAGGGCAGGTGGCGAAGCACAGGGGCAGGCATGCTTTGCTCTTCATGCGGAGCCCAGCAGTGCAAGGAGCGGTACAGCCGCAGCCACCGGGCACCCGTGGGCCCACATCAGCACCCTGAGGCTGAGCGCTCGCTCCTGGCTCACCAGCCACTGTGTTCCTGTCACTCATTTTCTCCAAGGCCCAGAGGAAAAGGTTAAGTTTTTTGTGCTAATGATGATTAGAAATGAAATAATCCTGTGGCATTATTTTCATATCACTGGGTGTGGCACTTTCACGTCACGTAGCAATCTTGGTTGCTGGCAAGGTGGGAGGATATAGCCACATAGAGAACCTTGGGAAGGTTGGACAACCAGGAAGGGTGCACACAGGTTTAGGCAATGCGCAGGAGGCCAGGAAAAGCAGAGGGCTGGGGACCACGTGGTGTCACCCGGAGGGGCGGATTGGATGGGTTGTATAGAAGCCACGTTCCTCCTTCTGGCCTCTCCTGGGGTGGACCAAGAGCAGATGGCTCTCTTAGAGCTCTTGATCACTTATAGCCATAGCCCTTTTTATTCTGAGACAATGTATCTCTAAGATGCTAAGTAACTTAGGCTGGACTTGAACGTGTGCTCCTCCTGCCTCAGTGTTTCGTAGTATCTCAGGAGCGCACCATCACAAGTGGAAAGTAGGACATTCTAATCTTGAAATGAATCGTGAACCGACTAATACATTAGGTACTATAAAAGAGATTAAAACGAATCTCAACAGAAATAGGAGAAACAAAGCCTGGGGAGAAGCTGCCCCCGAGGAACTGTTTCCTGTGCGTATACTTGAGAAAACATAATGAAAGCTGAACCGGAATCCGATCATGGGAAAATAAAAACAACCTAAGGGCCAGAGGGTATGAACAGGCAATTGCCCCACTAGGGAGATGGAGCAGGACCTTTTATGAGTTGTGTGTCACTTGGGACTCCCTGCAGGGCAGTGCGGTGACACTAGGAAGAGGACTGTGTTAGGAACTGTCCCACATGAAGAAAACCCTTTGTCTACCTGAGATGCCTGTATGCTTCTCACCACACCTGTGTTTAGGGACATAAAATGTGACAACCGGTGTACTACACCAGTGTGGCTGAAGTCGCTGTCACCCTCCCCGGAGCGAGCTGCTGCTCTCTGAGAAGATCTTCATCCATTTGGTTTCCTTGGCCAGGCCAGAGATCAGTGTCGGGAACAGTGCTTGGCTGGGGTCTGTCAAGCTTGAGCAGGTTTGTTGTTGTTCTGGGGGCTGAATGAGTCGGGGGCTGATTATCTTTGGCTCAGTCATAAGTCAGTGTCAACCAGAGTCACTCAGTGCTGTAGGTCCCTTAAAGATGATGTTGGTTTTTAAGGTTGAGTTGCTTCCATGGATTAGTAAGCCAAACCGCCCTGTCTTAAGGTATTGAAATTAGAGCCTGGGCTGGGCTTCAGCTCCTGGCCTTGGCTCTCTGCAGAGTGCTGTGCTTCTTGGTTAGTAGAGTTTATCCGGGGCCAGTGGAGCACGGAGGTGCAGCTCAGATGCCACGTCTTCATAGGGCCTGCCTGTCTGTGCCTCAGGCTGCCACAGCACCACGGTCTCCTCTCTGGCCTTCCAGACAGGCTGGGTTTACTAACCTCGTACTCTGGCTGGCATCCTGAACTATCGGATGGCGCAGGTGCAAGGTCCAAGCCTCAAGGCCAGGGCTTAGCCAGGTGTTTTGCTGTTAGATATTGTTATGGCTTCCACATAAGGTGGCCCCTGAAGTCTCGTAGGTTCAGAGATGAGGAGATGGGGCTTGTAGAAGCTGATTGGATCATAGGGATGTCTGTCAATCAGCTGATTGACCCCATAGTGAGTTCAGAGCTGACGATGCCATTGGGTTCTGCTTGGAAGAGGCGGGCACTGGGGGGCTGCGCTGGAAGTCCCGCCTCCTTTACTGGCTCTTCCTCTTTCGGCTTCCTGGCCCGCATGAGGGAGCAGCTTTCCTTCTCCGCTTCTCACCCTCCTGCCCTGGAGCCAGCTGGCCATGGACTGAAGCTTCTGGAACCCTTAGCCAAACCGAACCTTTCCTTCTGAGGTTGTGGGTGTCAGGAAGACAGATTACATCAGAGGTGATCATCCTGCCAGGCCAGTGCCCCCCACTCAGTTCCACAGCTTGGCTACTTCTTGCTTTTTGGTGATACTTAGAACATTCCACGTCCAGGTACCAGTTGCTTTTATTAGGTGAGATGCTTCCTGTTACTTTATAATAGAAAGTCCAGCCCTGTCACCTTCAACAATGAAGAGAACGAATTGGCTTACGTCATTGAGAACTTGAGAGGCCAAGGGGCAGGTGCCAAGAGCCATTTGATCCAGAGATTTGTGACATTAATTAGGACCCCGTCATTAATAATTCCCAGCAATTTCCCTGCCCTGCCTTTCTCCATGTGTTACCTTTCTCCTGGGACCAGCCTCTCTCAGGCATGGCTGCGGGGCCACAGCTGTTCAAGTGTCACGTAGGCAGGTCGCACCATCTAGAGCTAGAGGGGACCTTTGTCCTGATATTCCAAGCCAAAGAGGTTCAGGTTCAGTCACGCCATCCAGCCTTGAGTCCGTTGCAGTAGCTGGGAGATGTGTTGCAAGCTTAGCATCGATCATGTGGCACCTTGGAACATGGGGTACACGTGAGTTCCCTAGAACAACAACATGGACTTCCATGGGGGCCCTCGGGAGGGACGGTGCCTGGGTCTCTGTATCTCTATGTGTGTAAAAATGTCTGTTTCTTGACAGGGAGCTTTATTTCATCAACACAGTACACACACAGGCATAGCGGTGGTGTCTTTGGGCCTGCTCATTGAATGCTCCCTCCAACCCCATCTGAGCACTGATGATTTCTAGAAATGTTGAGTTAGCAGGGGACCCCGAGACCTGTTCCCGTGGTAAGCATTGCTTGGTCACAGAGGAAACCTACTCAGTTTCTTTTGGTGGACCAAACATACTGACTCATTTCACTGAGATGTCAAAGGAAGTTAATCGCCCCCTGCAGAGAGGGCGCTCACCATCCAGGAAACCCGTTCAGTTGTAAGAAGGTGTGGCACTGCCTTGTGCTGTTTCCTTGGTGCCCTGTCGTCGTCACCTGGAGAAAGAAGCTGTTCCTACATCCCCCCACATGTAGATGCTAAGAAGATGAAAAACAAAAATACTTGCGTAACTAAATAAATCTTGTTATTGGATTTTTTAAAATTCTTTTTTTTTTTTTATTTTTAAAAAATTCTTATTTTTATTAGTGTATGTTTGCAGTACATAATGATTACACGCGGGGTGTCTCGGTTACTTTTCTCTCGTTGCTGGGACAAAATACCTGATACCCCAAATTAGGGAAGGACAGGTTTATGTAGCTCATAGTTTGTGGAGTTTTCAGTCCACACCTAGCTGGCTCCAAGGCAGAGTGGCACATGGCAGAGGGCAGCAGTGCATGGTGGCGGAAGGCAGCAAAACAGGAAGAGCAGAAGGGAGGAGCGGTGGCGGCGGCAGCAGAGGCAGGCCACCCTCTCTCCCTTCTGTATATTCCATTCCCCCTATCCATGGGCGTAGCACTCACACCCATAATCCCAGCATTGGATCATGAATTAATCGCAAACTCTAGCAGGCCACCCTGTGACTGCATGAGGCTTTGGGGGGACACCTAGACACAAACCACAACTTGGGGTGCTGGTACACGTGCATGGTGCATCTTCCCTCCCCCCTTCATCTCTTGCTTCCCTTTGCATTTCCGGAGGATCTATCTATGGCATAGAACAGATGCATATGTTTCAAATTTCTCATCTCAGAGGAACTGTGCCGTACTTTGGCTCGTGTGTCTGATCTATGTCACTGAACCTTAGCTACCAGCGCGCACCCATTTTCCTATAAGTGACTCCGGCGTATCTTTCCATACAGCAGAGGGTTCACTCCATTGTGTGTAAATTCCACATTTCCATTTTCCCATTGTATGTTGAGGGACAGGGAGGCCCCTTTGAGCACTTCAGTTTGGTTTGCTTTGCTATATTTTGGTTTGCCAAGCCTGTGTTTTCTGTTTTCCACTTTAATCGAGTGCCCACAGCGTAGCCTGTGTTTTGCTTTCACAGCCCCTGCTACCACTTTGGATTATGAGGTTGGGACGGAGGTGTGAAGATTAGGAGCCCTACAGGCTTGCCTGAAACCTACGTGGAAGCGCTGTATGATGACAGCTTTCGGGACAGAGTTAGATGGCTGCTTAATTACTCTTACCTGTAGCCACGTGGTGTTGTCTTTCTGCAGCTGTTCCTATAAATAGACTCCATCCAGCAATCCACCTGGGGCAGAGCATTCTTGCTCAGGCACCTTGCTTAATTTAAATTGCTGGGTGGAGGTAGTTATTTTTGAAACCCTTCTTTGGTTGACTTTCTTCTTAACCTCTCAGCCTTCTTCCCTCCTCTGCCAAATTACATGTAATTCATTGCAACTCAAGTTCTTTTGGCATCACACGAGCCTGAGAACTGGAAACTTGACTTTGCTGTTGATTTATTGTGACAAAGGTTGGGCACTCGCTGTGCTGCCTCCTTGCACATCTTTCCTGGAGGCTGGCATCAGCCCAGCTGCTTCCTGAGCTCCCATTCCATCCCCAGAAAATTGCAGACACCTCCCTCCACACACACCTTTTTTTTTTCTAAAGCAGAGCCTGGCCCACTTCAGAACACAAACATTCTTTGGGATGGCATTGTTGTGTTTCAGTGATACCTGGAACTATTTATTCCAGGTGTAATTGGCATGAATTTAAAAAAAATAATTCTTCTATCTTTCTTTTCAGTGTTAATTCTCTCTTGTTTCTTGCTTGTGGGGAACCTTTCAGTTTTGCCTTAGTCTTCTTTTCTGGCTTCCTAGAGGCAAATATATTATGGTCAGAGGTGAATGTTGTTTGGGGCTTCGTATGAAGTGCTAGCAATGCATAGAATTACTTACTCTTCTTTTCCAGTTTTCTTTGAGACATGCAATGAGATATGGTTTCTGTGCCTCAGAGACCTCCTGGGTGTTGGATACTGGAAGAGGAGGATGTTTCCTTAGTGTCTGAGGCTTGAGCTCACAGGCCAGCCTTCCTGTCACCTGGGAGTGCTTTACACACTGCCAGGGCGAGTGCATGTGTGTTTGTGAATGCTCCCACGTGTTTGGCGGCATTTACACAAAAAATTGCACAAGTTTGTCTTCTGTGTTGCTGACACTTCGAATGGCCCGGATGAGTTTGTCTATATCATGCTAATTTTAGAAAATGTAACCCAGAGAAGCACATGCAGTAACATACACTCACTGCATCCACTCCACACACGTTCTCATGTTCAGATGTTGGAGGAACTTCAGTGCTCTCTGCCACAGCAATCAGAGTCAGAGCCCAAGGATTTAGTGTTCCCCTGTGCAGTGTCACCCTCCCTGGGGAGTAGGGCAGAATGTGGCCCTCGAAGTGTGCCTGTTTCCCCTCAGTGGGGTTTCCCACTGAGCCAGAGGGAAACTAACATTTCTGGTCTAGTCATTGTCCATGCGCTTGATTTTGCTGGCATGGTGGCGTGTCTGTTGGAGTGAGGATTGGAGACACGGAGGTCACTCTTAGCAGGCTACATTATATCGGCATCCACTATTTCTAGGCAGTTTCTAGGTGTTTCTTTCTAAGTTAGTTTTGAGTGTGTGGAATGGCCCGTAAATGCAGTGTTATACATGGCGATGCAATTCTTTAACACTACCTGCAAAACTCATGAGTCATCAGAGTAAGGCTCCTAATCTCAGGGACCTTCAATTTTCTTATGATGTAGAAAACAATGCCTCCCTCGTGGAGTTGCTGTGAGGATTGAATTGATTTGTGCATGTACAGCTCTTCACTGTGGTCAGGTATCTGCTTCCTGGCTCGTGACCGGTAGTGTTAGCAGCATGTTGCAGCCAGTAGTTCTTGTGCTGAGTTTTGTTGTGGAATGCTGGTGGATGTCACATATGTTGCAGTCTGACCTTGGTATGCTCGGCCCAAGGGAAGGGTGGGTTTGGTTCCTTACTAGCGACTTGTGGTCTCAGCTGGGGAGAGCAGAGGGTCTGAAGGAGGAAGTGGAGACCGGGTTTCCCAGCTGCTCTTCCTGTGGGTGGACTTCACCTGTGAGGGATCTTCAGTGTGGACCAAGGGAGTGTCAACATTGAGGCCAGTGTTTTGCTGTAGGTTGGTTAGAGCAACGTCTTTCATCTAAACGGCTCCTTTCCCTCTCTCCTCCAGCCGGAGATCATGGCCAAAATGGAGGTGAAAACGTCCCTTCTAGACAACATGATCGGAGTTGGGGATATGGTTCTTCTGGAGCCTCTCAATGAGGAGACCTTCATCAACAACCTCAAGAAGCGCTTCGACCACAATGAGATATATGTGAGTATGCGGGGAGATCACCCGGGGTGGGTACACTTCACGCGTTGTGGCAGAGGGCTTGCTTTTTGGCCTCACGCTCATTTTTGTTTGCTGATTTCTCTGTTCCTTAGAATCCAGAGGTTCTTGTTTGTCCCCTTGCAGTTTTGAATGTTTGCTAACCTTTCTCTGTCAAGGCGTAGTGGTACACTGGAGAGAAAGGCAAGGCTTTAGTTCCTATCCTTGGAAGAACATCCATTCAGAGGTTTGCAACCCTTGGACATCTTCTTGCCTGACTTTGTAAGCTGGGCAAAGTCTAATCATGGAGAAAAGCCACTCATTAAAATGCAAGACAGTCAACTTTCCAAAAAGATGTGACCCATCTTGATATTTGTCATCAGGTGGGACTAAGGCATTCTACTTGTTAAGAATCTGTTCTTAGGGGCTGGCCAGATAGCTCAGCAGCCTAAAGTGGGGTTTGATCCCAGCCTGCTTTGCCAACCCCACCCTCAGGGTATGCTGACATGGCGAATGAGACTGGGCATGGTGGTGCACACCTGTAATCCTAGTGCTTGGGAGGCTGAAAACAGGAAGATCAGTACGAGTCTGATCTACATAGTGAGACCCTATAGACCCTACACTAAATAATAATAATAAAAGAATATGTTCTTGGTTCCTGGAAGCATGAGACTTGGCATATTATGTTCTAAGAGGGTACAAAAATGCAATTGTGTAAAGACATATGTAATAAACCTTTGTTGCAAAAAATCCTTTATAAAGGATTTCACAGTATTACTTTGATAAATTCTCTAGAGCATGAGTAAAATAAACCTGCACATGTAGCCTTGCAGGAGTTGGAATAAAATGTGCTCTTGCATCCAGGGGAGTAAAGGTGTGTTGTTAGCTCAGCCCAGGAAACAGAGCCTTGGTTACCCGTGTCAACTTCAGAGGAGGGAAAGGAAGTGCGCAACAGAAGGAGTTTTAATGACTTCGTCTTGCCTTTGACCTCTCTTTTCCTCTTTGAAAAATGTGCATCTGAGCATGGAGAAGAACTGGATCATCGGGACAAGTTTCATTTTGATGTCAATTGGGGGAGGAAATATAAATAAATAAATAACCAAAAATGATACAAATAGGGGAACATATGTAACTTTGCAGGAACTAATACATCTTAAAAAGCATGAGTGCAATTGTAAGTTCTGCTATCTCCCATCACATATTCCTGTCTTTTCTCCATCACCAATTATCTTTTAGTTCATTTAGGCTGTTATAAGAAAATACTGCATACTAGGTATCTTATAAACAGAAAAACATATTTCTCCCAGTTTTGGGAATCCCAGGACAAGGGGCCCAGTGGATTCAGTGTGTGGTGTCTGAGTGCTGGCTCTCACTGCACCCTGCAGTGGAGGGAATGTTCTGCGGAGCCTTGTATCTATCAGAGCCCTGATTCTCTTCCTGTGGGCTCTGCCTCAGAATCTAATCATGTCCTGAAGGCTTCATCTCCTGAGACCATCCTGTTGGCGACCAGCTGTCAACACCCTGGCTCTGAGGGCACAGGGACAATCAGACTGTAGCACTGAGTGTGTTTTGAGAAGAACTCCGGGTAGTGATTTCTTCACGAAACAGTAGGCATCGCGTGGGAACTGGGCTCCTCCATCCTTCTTGACAGGTGGTGGTGGAGGGAGGGAGGCGGCCAGTAATGTGAGCCGCGGAAATCCCGGTTTTGGACTATTACTTTGATAACTGGATACCAAGCTGAGGTGTAGTTACAGCTCAGCAGTTATTTAAAATGCTGATCCAAATGGGCAAGGTGGAAGCTGCTGCCGCAGAGCAGGGACATGGCATTGTTTGGTTTGGCACCGAGGCCTGGTGTCACCTTGTCTCCCTGGGTAGAGGTTCTGATTTCAGGTGGGGAAGCCTCCTGGTGCTGCAGTTTTAATGAAAGTGTGGTCTGATATCAAATAAAAGACAGCCTTCAAACCTGGGGTCTGGGATGGAGATGGGTGGAATTGATTATATCATAAGCTGCCGATCAGTTTTCTTTTTGGCTCTAAGGAGCACAGTTCTCTTAGAATTGAAAATAGGAGGGTGAGTAGAACATTAGGTGCATTTGAATACCTGATTTGTTGTGGCCACTAAAAATAAAACATCCCTTTTAACGAAATGCCAGCTGTTAACATTCATGAGTCTTTAGCAGACAAAATGTCTGGGCTTCAGCCCTACATAATTTTATTTTCTAAACTATTTTTGGAATGCCCTTTCTGGATAGAAAACAAAAGCAGAAAATTAACTTTAGCTTCTAGATATTGATACCAGTGAAGGTTTTGCACGGCACTCAGCACGCTCCATGAGATACACACCTTCATTTTGCTAACTTTTAAACATATATCAGGTTGGGGGAGGCATTCTCTGCCTTCAGTTTTCATAAAAAAGCATATTGTAGGGTAATATCTGTGATATAATCCTGTTTTTTTTTTAAGTGGGAGGATTTAGGACTGTGTGTCCGGGTATATTTGTGTGGCTATAGAGAAAGGCTCACGAGTGCTGGGTCTCTCGGTGGGGTAGAAGAAGATATGGGGACGGGAGTGTTGCTTTTTCAGGCGACTGTATTGTAAGACTCAGCATATATTCCTTCGTAATTATTAAAATACTGCCTGGTGAATTTGATTACCATGCTTCCAGCCCCTCAGCAAATCTATTTCTGGTGCCTGCTCTCTGTGCCATTCCTGCTTCGCTTTTTGTTCCTGGGTTGCTGCAGAATTGTTTAGCCTGATACCCAGCGCTGCGATCTTGCAATGTAAGGTGTCTTACTGGCTTGCGCTTCACTTTTTGTAATTTTAAAGTTCTTTCTCAGAAAAAGAAGGTGCGGTGAGAAAAATAATCTTTTGAAGTCTCATGTCTGTTTTAGGCTTCGGGTGTCCCCCTTGGGATGATTCACTCTGGGATATTGAACTGTGTGTGATTTGTGTGTTTGCATCTGTGGTTGATAAAGGGGCCTGAAAAGACAAAGAGCTTCCGGCTATCGCCACAGCCTCCCATGAGGGTTGGCTGTGGGTCGTGAAGCTTCCTCCACCCAGCCATCCATTTCCTTTTCCTTTCTTCTCTCCCCATGTCAAGAAATAAGGGCCAGTCTCCGCTGGCGTGGCACACTTGTGAGGGGCTCCCCCGCCCCAGATGCAACTTGTCTCCTTGAGTGGCAATCACAACCCCCGGCAGACCTGCATGTGCGGGTGGCTGATGCAGATGGGGGCGCCCCGTAGTCCCCTTGCACTAAGCCTGAAGCTCGAGGTAGGAAGAGGCTTTGTGCATCAGGTTGTGCTCGGCTGTGTGAGTTGCCGGTGCGCTCACCCAGCCCAACCTGATCTCAGCAATAAAAGGAGCTTCCTTCACTTGCGTATCTGTAGGCCAAACGAGGTTCTGCTTTCAGAGTCCACCGGACTTTGCAGCCCTGGTTCTCCTCAGGGACCTGGTGCGTCGCCTGTCTGCGTTGTCTGTCTGTGTGGCTTCCGTGGCTGCCACTGTGGTCTGAGGCTCTGCATGCTGGGCTTTGCGTCCACACTCCTTGTTCATGGCAAGCAGTCTAGGAGTAGAGAGCATGCATTCCAAGTCAAGAGACCTCAGGTTGGCCCTGGGGCGTCCGTGAACTTGTGTGCCCACCTCCCTCTAGTGCACCCACTTTTTCTAAAATAGATGGGCTGTGCGGAGGGGTGCAGACTCACCCAATAGATCCGGCCACACAGAAGGGAGAGGAAGAGGGGATCGCAAGCTGAGGTGGCTGCCAACTGGGAGCCGCGCACAAGTTTGGTACAGTGTCAGGTAGTGCAGCTTTGTTGAGGCTGGTGCCAGGCTAGAGGACACGCCCACTCGGGAGCCACCAGCACAGGGCTTCCGGGACTTGCGTGCTGGCAGACTCGTAACGGCACAGAGAGGATCAGGTTTGCAACGTAGGTGAAGTCTGCCTGCTGTCGGGAAGCTCTGCTGACATTTCTGCTTCTAAAAGCAATTTAGAATTTTCTTCTGTAAGGCAGAGCTTGCGGTGCGATGGGAGGTCTGCTTTGCAGCTCTGCTGTGAGCACACACGTGCTCCGGAAGACCTGTTGTCGGCTGCAGGTTCACAGGCTGGCCCCCTCGCTCTGGCGGGTCCTAGGGCTTTGGGGCCTCATGGAGCCCCAAGTGCTGGCCCAGTCACAGGTGTCTGCACAGGAAGGGCTCTGGCTGTGTGGTTGGTGGGCTGGGACCTGGTAGGATGAGAAGAGGGCAGTGTCAGGCTGGCGGGGAACAGTCGGGGTCAGGACTCTGTTTGCTTTTCTTTCTCCCTCTTGGCAGAGCAAGGGTTCAAGCTGGGTGCAGCTGCAGGATGTGCCTTGTGGCCTGGCCGGCTCTGCGCAGGGTCAGTGGCTGGGAAATACTGCCTGGGCCGTTCCTGAGCGGGCTGTTCTGAACGCTTCCCGCCCTGTGTCAGACCTGCTCCAGGCTGTCCAGCCACTCGCAGGCTCGATTGCGATGGTGGCAGGATTTTGTGTGGACTTTTGTTGTCACGTTGGAGATGGCAGGGCTCAGACCCCGCCAGACACATGCTGTTTTTAGGGTGACCGGTCAGGACTGCGGTTCTGCTCAAGAATAGGAAAGCTGCAATTAAGTTAGAACAAGGCCCAGCCAGGGCAGATTTGGAAAGGAAAGAACCAAGGTGTCTGTTCCCCGACAGGAGGTATTTTTGGTGCCAACCACAGTAAATTTAGTTTGTTTTCTATCTGAATAGTTAGGTAGAGAATCATCCAAATACAGAGGTCCAAATCAGTCCAATTTTAGGATCTTGTGTTACAGTAATTTAATATGTTAGAGTGCTCCAAAAGCCTAGTAGAGATTGTCTTAAACTTTTAGAAATTAGCACTAGAATTAGGATCCTAGTAAGAATGGAATCACCTGTGCTACTTCCTTGGTTTAAACTTCACAAAGTCAGCGAAAGTAATACTGGTTAACATTTATGTATTTATTGGAAATTTCAGATACACTTTTTATTTCTACATATGGTCATGCCTAATGTATAGGTATTACTTATATTTCTGGGAATGTTTATGTTTGGCATAAAAGAGTTGTGTTTTCCTTTCCTGCAGAAAATATTGCCGCATAGTTTAGTAGCTTAGGATGATGGGTTTATGCTTTGTCACTGTTTATGTGGGCCAGGGGTTTGTGCCTGGCTTTGTTGGTGGGTCTTACCAGGCTGTCAGAAAGGTGTGCAGCCACCCGAGCTTCCAGCCTTGTCCAAGCTTAGGGGAAGTTGTTGGTGGAGGTGAGAGCTGGAGGACAGAGTCTATGTGCCACTCCTGCTCTCCAGCAGTTCTCTAAGATCCCCTCACTTTTTTTTTTTCCATTTTCAAATTTCCCTGAAAAAGTCCTTTTCAAAAAAAATAGCAATTTGAACGAAATTTTGTATAGTACAGGGATATGTGGCCTGAAAATGTGGCTTTTACCTACTCGGTGCCCCAGCCCTAATCCCAAAGGAGCAGCGCCCAGTAGAGCAGTGTGTAAACTTTCTGAGCGTGTTCAGCATTGTTTAGGCCACGTGCGATTCCCGCAGGATGTGGGGGGGGGGGTCCAAGGTCCCAGGAGGGGACCACCTGGACCTGTGGTGTGGGAACCCTCTGCCCATGACAGGAGCTGGCTGGCTGCTGCTCAGGAAGGTGAGGGTGGAGGCGAATGTGGAGAACCGGCACCGCGTCCTCTCGGGTGCAGGAGGCGTGCGGCCTGGAGACATGGCCTTGGCAGCCAGATAGAGCGGTGCGACACAGTGGATTGTGCAGCCCAAGAGGATTGTTGTGTCTCCCTCCAAGCTCAGTCTAGCTCTTGGACACTTGTATATAAAAAGAGTCTTTTTGGGGGGGGTGGTAAGTTTATCAGTTGCACCCCACACAAGCTTTCCTAAAACCTTTGGTGATCGAAGAATTGCTGCTGTTCTGAATTTTCAAAGTTGATACACATTTTTCTATTATTTACTAATCCGAGTTATATTATCATGTGGGCCCTGTAGAGGACTGGAAATATTTGTGCATTTATTGTATATTAATTTAGATAATCTGGATAAGCCCCATGTGGAATTCAGCTGGGTCTGCAGCGTTCTCCTCGTCATGAAAGTGTGGTGGGTACCAGCGTGTTGAGTTCCTGTCTGTGAGCCCTGGTAGAAGCCCCTGAGCTGCTTGGAAACTGATTTCTCGTTGGCAGGAAGGGCAACCGTGAGCGTTATGTCTTTACTGGTACCAGGTGCTGTTTGAGGGCTGTTCAGGTTTTGGTTCATTTATTTCTTAGGGAGGCCTGTGCGGGTCAGGCTTTTGAATGAGCTTCATTTTGCACCTGCTGAAAGTGAGGTTCAGAAAGGCTAAGTGCCTTGTCTGGGGTCCCACAGTGAGTAGGAGATGGGGCTCAGCTTTGTACCCCAGAAATCTGGCTCCACAGTTCATGTTTTTAATGATAGCCCCACCGACTAGTCTTCCGTGAGCATTAAATGTACCACTAATATGAGAACCTTTTCAGTTTGCAGAATCCCCATGTATGATATTGAAGAATATGTGGGGTTTGCAACAAAGCAGGCTTCAGATGACCTGGACAAGTAATGGAGGTGATGGTAGGAATTCCAGCCATGTATTAAATTAGCCCGCAGCAGAGCAGCAAAGGAACCAGGGAGACGTGGCCCAGGTGCTTCTGGGTCTCAAGTCTGAGGTCCTGAGGCTTGCGAGTCAAAGGAAAGTGACGGTAACTAGAGGGTATTTGCTTCCTCCGGAAGGTGGGAGAGGTCCTGGGAGCACAGCACTTGCCTGATGGCCATGTAGAGCAGGTGACTGACAGCTTAGAAGCAGAAGGTAGAGGACAAAGAGGAAACCATCTGCCCGGGGACCCATGGCCACTTTCGTGGTCCCCTCTGCACATACACAGACATCTGCAGTGTTTCTGCTGTCTGCGGTGCTGGTGAATTGTAGCGGTCCCAATTCCCGAAGAAACTGTTCCCCATCAGTTCTGCTTAGGATGGCAGGGCAGTGAGCTAGGACGTGGGCATCGTGAGAAAGGCCTGGGCTCTCAGCAGGAATTGGAACTGGAGTCCTGGTCCCTCGCAAACTCTGTGACAAATGCAAATAAGTGCAGTTTCCTTAGCCATAAAGTAGGTGTTGTGGTCCTTGGCGAGCTGCGGTGGGGATCTTAGTCTGTGGTCTGAACACGGTAGGAGGGGAGCACATCGTAGGTGTCAGGCTGCAAGCACTTGCGCATCCACAGTGGCTCCTCGTCAAGGTTTTACACATCGAGGTCTTCTTTGGTGTGATTTGTCCTAGACCATTCTCCTGTTTCTCTAGCAGAGTTCCTGAGACTGTGTTTTATGAAGAGAGTAGAGATTAATTTGGCCTGTGGATCTGGTGGGTCCCAGCAGCATGGCCTTGGCATCCTGGGGTGGGGGCATTTCCTGCCTGCATCCCAGGAGGACAGAGCAGCAGGAGGGGGGCACATGCAGGCCACTGCAGGCCAGCGGGATCTTCATAGCAGCCCTCTTCCAGGGAAGTAACATGACTCCTGTGAGCACGACGTTATCCCTGCCAAGGGGGACACCTCCAGTGCTTTGTTAAAAGGTCTCATCCCCTCACACAGCCGTACCCGGGACCCGGCTCCCAGGTCACTGGCCTCTGGGCAACACTCAGCCGATTCCAAACCATGGCAGAAGCCTGTCTCTTTCCCCGCTTGTCTGCCCTGCTCGATCCTGCCCACTCTCCTGTTCTCTTTGGTATTCATTGTACAGATTTCATCTTTGTCGTGTCACTACTTTGACCTAACCACATCCTGTCATTTTTCAGGGCTTGCAGCAAGTGGTGCGCCTGTAACACAGGACCACTCTGTACTTTAGCGAAGAGCTTTTCCAGGTCTGGAGACAGCATGCATTTGGAAAATACTTGTCTCATTGCAGTTTATTTCTGAGGCCATATGATAGTATTATATTATCCCATTCTAAAAAGGAAGGTTGCTGGAGTGATATTTTTAGCCGGGATTTCAGCGTGGCATGGAACTCATATATAGTTCTTTAATTGATAGTCTGAGATGACTGGCAGCCCAGGAATGAGGATGATGGTATGCTGGCAGTGTGGGCGTGTCATAGGCTTGACCGAGAGCGCCTGTTGGTGATGGTGTCTCCCTCAGAACACCTTCTGGCTCTCTGTGAGCCAGAGATTTAAGGTGTAGGCAAGGTCAGTAGATGAACAGGGCGAGGTTCTTTCTGCAAACTGAGAAGAGTTGAAACCAAAGTCTCAGCGGAAGCAGGATGCTGGTGGCAGTGGTGTTGGAGAGGCTGAGACGACCCCAGGCGGGAAGGCCACGCGGGGAGTCTTTGAGATCCACTGGCTGTGGAGCAGACAGGACAGCAGTGTGAGAAGCAGGCCCAGGGGACAGGACGTGCTGATGTCAGCGCTGGCCTCCTAATCACCCAAGGAGTTGGCCTGCAAAGAGCTGAGATTGGTATCAGATGCCGAGCCGCACTCCCTATGTGTGCTTTGAAGACTGGGGGAACCCCCATACAGTTTCATTTTATTTATTTATTTATCTACGCATGTTCATTTTATTTTGTTTTTACACTTTATGGGGCGAGGGATGGAACCCAGGACTCTTTGCACACTAAGCACATGCTCCACCCCCAGTCTCTTACATTCATTGTATATTTGATAATAATATTTTCAATTGAAAATTATGAGCAGGCGCTTCTCCCCAAGCCCTGGGGGCTGACCCCGCACACCAAGGCTCTGTCATCTCCTCCGAGTTGTATGCAGGACTACACAGGGCAGCACATACCCGTAGCTAGGACCAGCCATGCCTGTGTCCTGCACCTGGTCTGTGTTGGCAGGTACAGGGCAGGCACTTGAGCAGTGTTTCTGAGGAGCCTTTAGAGTGACCAGCACCACCTGGCTATCCACACTCAGCCACGCTGCTAAAGCAGACTTAGGTGCAATAACATTTCAAGGAGTTTGTCAGAACTCCTGAACTATGAATCCAACAGTACCCAACTGCAGGTGGTCAGGGCTTCAACCAGGATGCATGGGGGACATCTCAGAAGGTGCTGGGCCTGGGCTAGGACTGGGTCTGGGGATCCCCGGAACGCAGCAGAAATTCCTACTGGGCAGGCGGGGTGGGGGCGGTGCTGTGGAGTGGTGGGGGGTGTCCCAAGCGGGTAGAAGAGGGTCTCACCTATGCTGCGCCTGGGCTGGGACCAGCAGGTCCTGCCGGCGCAGGGTAGCCAGAAGCTCTCTCACACACTCACTGGGCCTGGGCTGGGACTGGGTCTACAGTTTCATTTTAAAAGTTATAAGTACTGATAGATACCTGAGTCTGTCATTGATCTTACATCTATCATTTTCACCTAGGCCGTTTTGTACAATTCTGAACTATGTAAAACACAAGCAAAGCATTTGGTAGACTATTATGTCATAACATGAAACAGAAGACAAAGTCCCTTTTCAGGGAAATTTGCTAAGTCTTGACAGATGACAAATTGGAAACATTAAAGCACATGATATCTTTATGTCTTGTGATCCAGTTCCCAGGATCCAAGACCCAGGAAGAGACCCAGTATTCATCATGCTGATAATTAACCCCTTGTCACTTCTGAAGATTCCCACCCGCTGGTCTCCCATAGTCCTGTTCTCTGTGTGCTGGAAGTTTATTACGAGTTTCCTTCAGACATCCCTCCTGTGCTCACGTCTTAAATCCTCGGGACCTAGGCACGATGGCCATTTGTAAGAGTAAGACTTGGCCATCGCAAGGCTCATCAGTGTAGCTAGGGCGTTAGCAGAATTCATCTAGGTGGTTGAGTCCAGTGGCCAGTAAATACGGGGCCACGCTGACATGTGTAATCCCAACAGGCTGTATTTATGGAGCGCGTGGTGGTGTGTTGTGTGCCTTGGTGTGCAGTCTCATATAATCCTCTAAATAGAGGAGAGAGAGTGGCGCATGCTTCTAAAGCCTCCTTTCCCTGACACGGCTGGTGAGCCTTCCTGTCTCTGACCATCATGGCTTGCTCTCAGAACTCCCTTCTTCAGAGCGAATGCGTTCCATTGCGTGTCTCTGCAACATTGCATTTACCCGCTCACCTTGCCCTGAACACTGGGGTCGCCCTCCCCAGCTGGCTATTCTGAATCACGCTGCTCTGTGTGTGGGTATGGATATCGGAGTCCCCGGCCATTCATGCCTTCAATGATACCGATGGAGACAGAGGAGGGGATATTTCAACTGTGACCTAAAACTTAAACTCCCATCTGCTGTCTTTGGGAGATGTTGCTTTATCAGAGTCCTGTCTGTCCTTTAGACCCACCAGGTGCCTTGCCCATCCGGGAGTTTCACCTGGCTGCCGAGCACTCAGGCAGGCAGCAAGCGAGAAGGCTCAGGACTCGTGCAGCCAAGGGTCACCTGCAGCCTCTTTCACCTGCTTTGGTCTCTGGAGGGACTTGCTTCCTCATCTGTATTATGAGCTTCTCCAGGGCAAAGGTACGCGGGAGCTGGCTCCTTCCATGATGGAATGTTTTACATGAAACTGGTCCTTACTTAGCAAATCGATTGTTTGCGTGTTAAATGGTTGTAGCCTAAACTCGGAGTGGGATTGATCAGTTTGATTGTGTAGCCCTGTGGTGAGTTATTTTCATTTGAGACCTGGATTGAAACTGTTAATTACTTCAGAGGGCCAGTGGGATTTGGAGGACTCCCACACCTTCTTTACTATTTCTTGGAAGTCACTTTAGATTAAATAATTAGAATCGAGTAAGATATTTAAGGAAATGTTGCTTGCTGTGTTGCTACTTTCCTGATTATTTCTTGGAGGTTAAGGGTTGATGGTGATTAAAGATTTTCTGTGAGATGACAATTTTTCTGTGCTGTGAGAAGGTGCTTTTCTCCCAGCTTTTGCTCATTCTTGATGGCACAAGGATCTTGTCATCTCTGGGGTGGCCCAGTGTCAGGCTGTTGCCCATCAGAGTAGCACTTCCGGTACAGAGGCTGAGGATGTCTTGTCAGGCATCCTGTAAAGAGCCATTCATTTTGGCTACTCTTTTACAGAGCTTCCCAGGCCTAGCAGATACCTGGAGTAAGGAAAAGAGAATGGATTTTTGGCTCCTAGTCTTAATACACAGGGCGGACATGTCCCTCTGTGTGTGCTCTTGTTATGGTCATTAAGTTAGAGAATTCATCACTGTGCCCTAGAGGGCGAGCAAGGAGGTGCTGACCTGGATATTAGTTGCCCACACTTTAATAGGTGTGGGGAGGAGTTTTTAAGGAACTTCAGAGATATGTAAACAACTGATTAAATTCGTTCTGAGGAAAGTAAAGAAGAGGAGTAGTAGACAGATAGGATGCCCGTAGTGCTCCAGCAAAACAGAAGCTTGATTTTGATCTTTCAAAAATGTATCCAAATAGTCATCCGGTGAGAACTGGTCATTGTAGGAGTTCATGATTGTATTTTATGGTTTAGTTATGATTTATTTTTAATTTCATATGGAGAATTGAAATGTCAGCTTTTCAGCTGTATGGCTTCCAGAGGTCTTAGTATTTATTAGCTGGGGAGAACCATAGCACAGAAAATGTGAAATTATTCTGATTTTGCTGTTGTCTTGGTTACTTTTCTCTTGTTTACTTTTGGTTACTGTTCTCTTGGTTACTTTTCTCTTGTTTCTGAGACAAAATGCCTAACACCCAGAATTAAGGAAGGAAAGGTCTCTTCAGCTCGCAGTTTGTGGAGGGTCCTGTCCATAGTTGGCCAGCTCCAAGGCAGGGTGGCACAGGGCAGAGCGTGGCAGTTCATGGCAGCAGAAAACAGTCAAAGCAATAAGAGTGAAAAGGGAGGAGCTTGAGAGAACATCCTCTTTCCCTCCCTCACACTGCATGCAGATTACCCAGCCCAGGTGAGGGTAGCACTCACACCCGTAATCCCAGCATTGGACCATAAATCAGTCACAAACTCTAGAAGCTGTCCCATGACTTCATGAGGCTTTGGGGGACATCTGGACATGACAGCTGTGTATGTATAGTATAAACATTTGGAGTATCTGGTGGTGTGGACGAATATTCTAGGTTATTGAGACTCAGAAGATGCTAAAGCTGTGCTTTACTGTTTATCTTTTTGTTTAGACACCTTCCTCCCATGAAATAGAAGACCTTGTTAGCCTTCATTTTTCATTTGGCCTTAGTATTAGCTGGCATTCAGTACGTTGATTATTATGTAGTTGTCTTGGTCAGTTTCCTGGTTCCCGAGACATGATACCTGATGCTCACAGCTTAACGAAGAAGAGCTTTATTTGGGTCATATTTCAGTCCATGGTCAGCTGGTTCTGAGGCAGGACAGCATGGTAGAAGGGCCTGGTGGAAGAGAGCTGCTCAGGGCATGGAGGACAGGAAGCAGAGATGGCAGGTGGAGCAAGGAAAGGGGAATAAAACCTGCCAGGCCACGCCTGCGATGAGCCGTCCCTCCAAGTAGCCAGCTGTAAGCCCCTCAGTCTGATCACCTTCTCTACACCCCACCCACTGTCAGGACATGAGACTTTGAAAGGGACATGTAGACGTCAACTGTCACAGTTGCATGCTGACTCCGCGCTCTATCCAGCGCTCTCAGAGCTGGCAGAGCCAGCGATCCAGCTTTTGGGTCCTATTGCAAACATTTTTGTAGTTTGAGAATTATCCTCAGCACCTCTTTACTTA
>NDGN011549619.1:0-16077 GCA_002564285.1 Tympanoctomys barrerae | reverse complement strand
GAACTCAGGCCCTTGCTCTTGCCAGGGAAGTGCTTATTCCACTGAGCCATCTCCCCGGCCCCTGGCTGTATTTTTTAATAGGCAATTAAACATGTGCAAAACTAGAGAACACAACTGAATGCATTACCCTACATGTACCCCCAGCTGGAGCTGCCACAGGGCACCCACGCTCCACCCCACCCCCAGGCCAGAGAACGCAGGGTAGGAGTTTAGAAGAGTGCAGAGCTGACTTTGTGAGCAGTGTGTGTGTGTGTGTGTGTGTGTGTGAGAGAGAGAGAGAGAGAGAGAGAGAGAGAGAGAGAGAGAGAGMGMGAGAGAGCGAGCTTGCAGGGCAGGGCTTGATTGGCTTCATACCCGAGGCGGCCACTGGGCTGTCAGCAGTGTGGCTTTGAAAACCTGCCTTTATTTCCCCTTAACCCAGAGAATGGCGCATGTGCGCGGCTCCGCCGGACACCTGGCGTCCCTGCCGGGGAGATCTGGTTCCCAGCTGCCTGGCTGGCTGTGTGGGAATCGAACATCTGGGTTCTGCCCAGGAGTGAGCTAGCGAGGAAGGGCGCTGGCCACAGCCACACTGTGGACATGGGTCCCGTCGTGTGGAGAAAGCTGGCCAGCTGTTATTCAGGGCCATGCCTTCCACTCGCCTCAGGCATTCACACAACACACTTGAGTGGCTTCCACCAGAGCCATGGCGCGTGGAGCAATGGCCTCCGCCTCACATGAAGGCCCCTGGCTGGACTGGGGACCCAGCCGGTCTTCTCAGCCAGCCCAGCTCTGCTGGCAGCGGGTCTGGGTTAGTAATTCTGCATGAATTTGCCATTCTAAGCCATCACCGTGCTCTGTGACTTAGAGTGCGATGGCGTCCTCTCGCCCACGCCCGCCACTTTGCTAGGTCTCGCCTTCTTCCTGCAGGCATCCCTGGCATGGAGCCTGGCGGGCAGGAATCAGCCTGAGTCCCTCTGCAGCCACGGTGACAGTGCCATGGAGCGGCTGCTGGACACCTGCTCCTCCCGGGCCCGCCCCGCCCCTTGGCCTTCCGGGCGGGCCAGCGCGCGGTCTGAACCCTTCTTGGCCCCTGTGAGCTCGCTGAAGGCTGTGGTTACCAGCTGGGTTCTGCTTTCCATTCACAAAAACAACTGTCTGGATTCTTTTTTTAAAAAATAGCAATTTTTCCAAAATTCCTGAAGTGGTTGCTAAAGGCTCCACATATTGCAGGAAATGATTAACAACACAGTTGTCAACGTCCTGAAACGTGGAGCTGAGGGGTCGGGTGGCCGTCCTTGGGAGCTGGACACCATTTGCCTCATGATGTTTTTCACTATTTCTTCAGGCAGTTTTCTTTTTAAATTTTTTTGAGAAACAAATAGCAATGAGACAGTTTCAAAACCAATTAATAGCAGTGTCAATAATTAATACATTGCATATTGTTGTCTTTGTAGTGGTTATTCATAGTAAAAGATGCAGACATGATATCTTGTCTAAATGCTATTAGTACAAATCTTTCTTCTCACTGAATTAAGAGAAAGTAGCTATATATCTATCCTAACTATTTTGTATACACAGATACAAAATAGTCCTTCATTTGTATCCCCTTTGTTTAGTTTTGTCCGAGATGGGTATTCCATTGCCATTTAAATATTGTAGGTGCATGAACTCAGCAGAATAATCCAATATACTCCAGTAGTCCATAGTAGTAGTGGGTTATCTGTGTGACTGGATATCTTAAAAATTTAAGTTATTTGTCTGTACTAACTCTGCTTCAACGGAAATAAACTCTTTTATTGTTTGTGTTCGGTGCTCTTTTGTCCTTTCTTGTTTTTGAATAAGAGCGTCCTGCAGAGGTCGCACTGGAGCCCGCGGAGCGGCGCGGTCCTGTGCATTGGAAGCTTCTCGGCGCCCGTGTGGCGGGGCCCCACCCCGCACTCCTGCTGCCCTTCTGGGGACAGAACAGGCCTCACCGAGCTGCACAGTGGCCACAAGGGCCATCACAAGTCTTCCCTGGTTCTCCCTCAGCAGTGTGACACCAGGCTGGAAGCAGCGAGAGGACAGGTGGAATCCGGGTCGGGAGGGGTGGAAGCAAGGGTGCCGGGAAGGAGAGGGCCCGGACGCTGTCCTGCCCACGCAGCCGGCCGCGCTCTGGCCCAGGAAGCCACGCCCTGCTCTGCGTGCTCGCGCTCCTGAGTCCCCGGGCTTGGGCTTTCTTACTCGTGAAGACTGAGAGGAATGTTGGACGCACCATAGTGAAGGCTACAGAAGATGCGTGGCCCTGCACCCCCAGGGCCACCAGACACGTCCGCCATGCTGGTCTCACTCTGCAGCAGCTCTGGTGTCCTCGTCCCCGAGTGTCTTGGCCATTTGTGATAAAAAATGTGGTAACTGCTGCTGTCAAGTGCCATCCGAGAAATGCAGCTCATGTGACTTCTGGCTCTTCTACAAGGTCAAAATGACAATGAAAGGTCAATGCTTTGAGCCCATTCAGAACATGGAGGCAGCTGGGACAGTGCAAGTAAAGACCCTCAGGAAAGAGGACTGCAGAGCCGCTGCAGGAAGCTCCAGAACGATGGGAGGAGCATGTGCACAGCCAGGGGAGGATTTTGCAGGAGATTCATGGCGATGTGTCTTTAATGCATTTTTAAGATGCAAGCGTCTGCGTGGACTGAGCACTCCTCTGATGTTGGCTCACAGGGCCCTTGAAAACAAGCTGGTTCCAAAGAGCCAGCTCGAGCCGCATCCTGCTGCGTTTGCACGTTGCTCTTCGTTTGGGTCGTGTGCTTATCTGGAGATAAAATCCACACTGCAGGTAACTCCTCGGCCCCCATGTGGTCGTGCACACTGAGCGCTTAGCAGGAGGGGGTGCCAGGGGCCACTCATCCTGCCCAACTCCAGCTGTCCCCCCCAACTGCTGCTGGTCCTGGGCGGGCAAGGAAAGAAGGATGCTCAGGTCTTTCCACCCCTGAAAGGGCGCTGTGACCCCCACGTGGCTCCCACCAGCCCCCTTTCCTGTGGCACCCGGAATATTGTCCCACATGCTAAAAGAAGCACTGCCGTTCCGTCCGAGTCTTGGCAGCTCTGCCTGCTGTGGCCTCCTGCTCATAACATGGAGCCTTTGGGAGCCCCTGAGCTTCCACAAAGCACCCTCGAGGTCCCTGCTCCCCACGTGACCACTCGTGGCGCTTCTCCTGAGAATTTCCACGCCAGCTGCAGACCTGCTCTGCGCTCTGCAGATTTCTCCTGTGACAAGATGCATATCGCTTTGCATCAGGTGACGTCAGGCGACTGGAAGAAAACACAATGCTGTCCCCGGGGAGCTGGCCTTCCGTGACAGCAGAAGAGCCCTGCTCAAGCTGGGCTGGGGCTCCACCCGGGAGCGCTGGCTTCTGAGAGTCTCAACACTGCTGCTGTTCTTTCTTCCTTTCCCAGGGCTTCTCAGCCTTCCCTGCCTGGGGACTCACCTTGTGACACTTGGGGTTCAGCACACTGCCTGGGTTTGTGTCCATGGTGAACCCAGGACGTTGGATTAAAGCATCACAGTGTCAGGGAGGCTTGGGGCAGACCTTAGTCTGGAGCGACACCTGAGGAGGGCTGTGCTTTCTCCCTAAGAAATTGTTTTGCCATCAAACGCTTTGTAACAGGTGGATGTGGACGCACGGACAGCGCGGCGGTTCTGTTTAGAGTAAAGGCTGCAGGTGGTGCCAGTGCGGTGCCCGCAGAGGTGCGGGGCGGAGCTGGGCTCCTATTGCCCACCACACCCTCCCACTGAGACCTTCCAGGAGGTCTTGTAGAGCCTGGAAGTGGATCGATCTCAGTTTCTCTAGAGACTTGGGCAGGGGTGCTCAGGTGAGCCTGGGACTGCGGGTGACTGGGATGGAGGGCTGGCATGACGGTCAGGCACGGGTGAGCTGCTCGGGCGAGAACTGACGTGGCCGCTGGGCTCCCCCAGCCGCTCCTCTGTGAGGTGAGCAGAGGCCAGCGGCCGGTGTCCTCCCCCGACATGCCTTGCCTTTCCACGTGCAGCTCTGGTCTATCTTCTGTTGTCACCAAAGAGTCCTCTTTCACCTGCCCTTGGGACACAGAGTCCTGAGGGTGAGGGATGACAGTTCCGGGGTGGCGAGGACTCTCGCATGGCTGCCCTACCCTGTCCCCTGGGGTGGGTCACTTCCCACGTGGGATGCACCCTGCAGAGGAAGGAGACAGAGCTGTGGGTCCCTCGGAAGCCTGGCACCCAGCAGTACAGAATCCCTTTTGGGAGCAGCTGAGGGTGGTTAAAGAGGGCCACAGACCCTGAGAGCTTCCTGTCCCGCCGGGCCTCATCCTGCAGCTGCAGGAGGGGAGGGAGGGGTGGCCCTCCCCGGCCAGCTGCCGGCAGGGGCTTATTCTCAGTGCTGCTTGTGGCAGTCCCTGGGTTCCTCCTGAACTCACTCAAGAGCCAAGAAAGTGTCCTTCTCCCGAGAAATTCCTGTCCCCTGCGTCTCAGGCCAGGCAGATGCCTGCTCGAGAGGCTGTTGTGGATGCTGCTTTTCAGCTGGCATCATGAGGCCGAGGGGCGCTGTGGGCCCGTGGTCCTCGGTTGCCGCTGTACACTGCATTTACAGCAGAGCAGCCGCCAGCTCTGGGGCAGGGTGGGGGTGACAGGAAGGACACTGGGAAAGACCTTTCCTACTTGTCCCCCCTACCTGAGGTGGCAGAGACACAGGAGGGAGGAGAGGGCTCCCCAAGTCAGGCTCTCCCTGGCCAACGTCCTGACACTGGCCCTGTGGATCTGATTGGTCCAGTGTCCTCCTGCTGTCATTTCCAGGGTGGGGCCCCTCACAGGGCTCGTAGGGCGCAGCGTGGGGGGATGGGCATGCATTACACAAGGCGAGGGAGCAAGGGTGGCCTGCGTGCGTGGCTCTTCCAGCTCCATCCAACGACACTGTGCACTGTGGCTGTGCAGCGGCCTCGTCCTGGACCTGAGCTGACCACGTTGGTGTCCTGCCCACACATAGGCAGAGCACGCCAGGTTTCTGCAGGTGTGTGCAGGGAGCTGGGTCCTCACTGCTCTGCACAGCTGGCCCTGAGGCAAAGATGACTTGGGTCTGAGTGTTTTAAACCCCTGCAGTGTCAAGAAAGCTAGATTAGAAGAGTCAGGTGATGGACACCCAGGGCTGCAGGGGTGTGATGCCCACAGGTTTCAGTCTACTGCTCAGACAGGGTGGCATGAGGACAGCAACCCATCAACACCACACTGAATAAGGAATTAATGGCTGCTGGCCAGGTAGCTCATGCCTGAGCCCCCCTCACCCACAACACTCTGGGAGGCTGAGGCAGGAGGGTCACAAGTTCTAGTGCACTTGGACCACTTGGCAACTTAGTGAGACTTCATCTCAAAAAACAACAACAACAACTGAGCAGGTTGGGACGTGGCTCCGTGGAAGGCCCTGCCTCAAGTCCCTGGTACTATAACGTGAGTGTACTGGCAGCATTAAAGGACAATGGGCACACCAAAAACTGGAAAGCTGCAACTGACGGAATTCCAAGCCTGATGGTTTGGGATGATTTCTTGGGCAGGGCTGAGAGAACAGTGGTGAAGGTGGAAGGCCCGTTGCTGCTGGGGCTTAGGGGACCAGGCAGGGCACTTCTGCTGTCCCTGTGGTCCTCGGTGGACTACAGTATTGCTTCAGCCACTTCTTTCCTTTCTTTTGTCTCTTCTGTTCTTTTATTCTTTTTTCCTTCCCTCCCTCCTTCCTTCCCTCCATCCCTCCTCTCTTTCCTCCCTCCTCCCTGCCTTCCCTCCCTCTTCTCTTCCCTCCCTCCTCCCACCCTCCCTCCCCCCTCCCTCCCCCTCCCACGCCCTCCCCTCTCCCACCTCCCTCTCTCCTTATTCCCTAACATTTTTGTTCTCTGTTTGAAATTATCTCTTGGCAGTCTGCCTCCTAGATTTCTCCTGTGACCTTTTGTGTTTCCATTTATCCCTGTCTGTTTACTTCCATCTTTAACTGGTGCAGGTCCTCAGCCTCCCTCTGGCGCTCTCCTCCGCTCCTGTTGCATCCCACGAGTCCTGAGTCTATGCGGATCCCATCCCGCTCCGGGCCTGTCTCCCTCGGGTGAGCGTAGCCTCTCGTCCCTTCCCTCTTCTTCCTCGCCTCCCTTCTGCTTCTGGTTGTAGCCACTTGTGACTTTCCGGGTGCAGTTTCCACTCCAATCTCTCTGCGTCTAGCTGGATCTTGGTTGCTGTCATTTGTTTGCTCTCAGGTGAACGCTGTGTGCCGTTGCTGCGCTTATCTGCCGCGTGCTTGGCGCCCTGAGCCAGCCAGGTTTTATGAATGGAGGGCGGGCAGGGACCGGGCGCGGGCTCCTCCGCAGCAACGCGCATCTGTTTCCGGCCGGCTGCCTTCAGTGTCTGTGCAAGGGGGCGAGGCCCAGAGGCAGGAAGAGCGGCGGGGCTCCGGGCGGGGCGCCAGGCTGATAACAGTGCACTTCCTGTCTTTCTTGGCTGTGGGATCCCGTTGTCTTCCTGCGCCCGGGGATGGGGCTGACAGAACGGTGAGGGGTGAGAGGCGGGCGATGGACAGGGGTGGTCAGAGCATCCTGGAGTGTTTAGGAACACTGCTCTACCCCCTCGGAATGCTGCCTGCTCACTTGCAATACTTACCCCGTGGTTCTTGCCACATTTTGCCACAGCTCTAGATTTCTTTCCTCAGTGTGTTTACCAGGTGTGATCAAAAATTAGGTGACTGCAGTTACCAAGATACCTCCCAACAGAAAGGAGGCTCGTGACACATGTCCTCACTGCATTCACAGGATCTGGCACCATGTGACCTCTGGCTCCTCCAGAAGTAGTCAAAATGACCATGAAAGGGAAACATGTTGAATCCATCCAGGACATTGAAGCAGCTGGGACAGTGCAGCCGAAGACCCTTGGGAAAGAGGACTCCAGAGCTGCTGCAGGAAGCAGCCAGGATGCTGGGAGAAGGTGTTTGATATGAGAGGGAGGACCTCGAGGGGGTTGATGGCAGTAAGTCTTCGTTGTAGTGATGCTTCTTAGTTCATTCATCATGTTTCTCAGTCACGCCACATGTGCTTAGTTGGCAGCCGTTTCAAACACGAATTCATACAAACTGGAAGAGGAAGAGGGCTTACTGTCAGTTCTGGAGTCACCCTGGCTCACGAGTGCTGGCTGGGCTCCCGGCAGCTCCTGAGTCCGCAGAGGAGACTGGATTCTAGCCACGCGGCCTCCACACTGGCCCCTGCTTTGGGTCACAGTGGCTGGGGAAGCCCAGCCATGCTCGGCAGCAGCGCTGTGGCAAAGGGCGCAGGGATGGTGGACGCTGGGCCAGGAGCCCAGAGCCAGTATGTGAGCAGGAAGGCCGGGCCTGGACAGATGCAGAATGCGCCCCAGCGTGGTGCTCCGTGCTGTCGGAGCGGCACACGTCCATCCTGGACCTCACCATGGACAGCGCTTCCTCCCTCAGCCTGAGTGATGGAGGACCGCACACTGGGGGCTCCGTGCTCAGAGCACCCCAGGCTTGCCTGGGAAGGGTTCTGCGGCTCATCTCCACTGCTGCCTACCTTTCCCCTTTTCCATGGTGGCATGTTTCCACTGACACAGGGGTTGTTTTCTCAAAAAATGGAGTCTGGCATGGTGGCAATTGCCTGTAATCCTGGCCCTTGGGGGGCACAGGCAGGAGGACTGCCATGAGCTCAACTCCAGACTAAAATACATACTGAAACCCTGACTCAAAAAATAAATGTCCCCAATTATACAGTGTGTTCAGAGGTTGATGGGAAAGGACGCTGGGAAGTTCCTTTTTCTGAAGTGAGAAGGACGAGACCCAGCAACAGAAAGCAGATGTGCTCTGCTGCTCTGCTGCGAGTGCCCACTTCCCCAGGGAAGCGGAAGGCCCGCGGCAGGACCTCTCTGATGCCTGAGGGTGGAGACCGCACTCTGCCATAAAGCAGAGCGGCCCGCACTGGGGCAGACCTGGAGTGTGCATCCTTCAGCCGGCCAAGGTCTGCGCCTGCTTCCAGCTTCCCAGAGCTGCGTGCAGCGTTGGAAGGTCCTCTCACCAATCCGCGATAAAGGCAGAGTCCACACGCGGCTGGCTTGCTCTCGGCTCCCGGGCAGTTTCCCACAGACACGTCTTTGTCAGGGGGCTGCCGCTCTGAGACATGCGTTTCCCCACGCGACGGGCTTGGTTCCTCGTTTCCTTATCCATGTGCAGTGCAGGAGTGAGGTGTTGATCTATGACATTGAAGTTGGATCTTGGGGATGGTGACAGTGGTGGCAGCCACGTTTCCGGGCCCACATGCTCTTTCTGCATGGGCCTTGGGCGCCTGTTCACCGCCGAGGCCCTCTGGTGGGCGTTGCTGGTCGCCTCCAACGCGGGTCTTTCCTGCGGTCTTCGTGCATGTTCCCACAGCAGGCCGGATGGCTGTGTTGCCGCTGCAGGTGAGGCCTGGCTTCTCCCTGAGCGTCCTTGCACTGCCCAGGCTGCCCTTAGAGTTGAGCAGAGGCCGTGCTCTGCGGGCACTGAGCAATCTCCAGACGGCCACAACTCCCAGCCGGCCAGCTCCACACACTCGGTTTCCGGCCTGCTCTCCCCGCTGCCACACGTGCTGCCTGTCCTCAGACACCTCCTCCATGCAACACCGTGCCTGGGACCCCATGCCTTGGCTCTGCAGCCTTCTCTGCTGGCTTGGTCTGCCTGGTGCTTGCTCCTGACCTTACCCCGAGAGATCTCAGCGCTTTCTTCCACCCTGCGCCCCACCCGGGTACACTGTGACCCCGAGCGAGCATCACCAGGCAGGTGTTATCCCAGCCAGTACATTCTTATATTGCATGAATTGGATAGAAGTGTCGTTGGCATGGTTCCTGCTGCATTATCTTAAGAAAATTAATGAAAAATGCAACTTTTGGTTGCCATGTGTTTAAATAATGGGACTGACAAGTGGTTTCTTGCTTCAGTTCAAGGGTGTTCATTTGTTTGTTTTTTATTTTGTATTTTTTTAGGACAAAATTTACAGGGCCTCACTGTGTAGATCGGACTCGTAGTGATCCACCCGTGTTTAGTCTCCTAAGAGCTGGGATTACAGGCACGCATCATGCCCAGTCTCAAGTGCCATCTCAGTGGGCCCCGGGGGCGGCGCTGGCTCGGCATGCCTGGAATCGAACCCTGGCCGCTGCCTCTGCTTAAGCAGGCACTTTAATCCGCTGAGCTATTTGTCCAGCCCTTGAGGGTGCTCATTGTGCTATATCCTTGGAGGCAAATTTCCACTGAACTTTCGGAAGCAAAAGGAAATCTGTAGGAACAGTCCACTGGCAGTACGGGCTTTTCCCATTTCCTGGATTTGCCAGAAAGGATGGGGTGAGCTGGAAACTTGGAGAGGTGACACACGCCATCTAACCCCTGCAGGGAGAACGCCAGTCATAAAACATGCATGGGGGTTTTAAAACATGAGCTGCTCTGGTTTCTGGGCCTGGAAGTCCTGGGTAGGTTTCCCATTCGTAGGAAAACCGTGTGGTACCTGGCTGCACCACATCCGGGGATGTGGGAAAGATGGACAATCAGCACTGAGCAGAGCACAGTCTCCATCACGAGACCTTGGAGCCAACCTAGGTGTCCCACCTAGAGCGCCTGGCCACCGCTGCAGCTGCGCTCCTGTTCTTCTGTGTGGAGAGGAGGCTGTGGGAGCAGCCAGGTCCTTGGGGCACTGCAGGCGAGAGACAGAAACTGGGTGGCTCGCTCCCTGCTCTCTTGGGGCTGGGAGAGCAGGTGTTTCCTCCTGCAAGTGACCTACAGGTGACCAGGTGGGGAGTGGGATTGCTGAAAGCCACCCACTTCGCAGAGGGTTCATTGTGGCCCCTCCTGTTTCACTCCAGCCACTCTAACTGATGGGCACCAGTTCTCAGGGCTCAGCTGCTCCCTCTGGGCCTTCTGTGCTTGTGGACTGGAGACCCTTGTGGCTGAAAGTAGTCTCTTGTAGCTGCTGCAGCTCCCCTCCACCCTCCTGAACAGCTTTCTCCTCTGAGCCCTGCATGTGATGCTTCAGAGTGACCTCTGCAGGCTCAGGGGTCCCCGCAGCCTGGCCCTGCTTCCTGAGCCACGGGCTCTCAGACCTGACCCCGTGGATGCCACTGCCCCAGTGCCAGAGGAGAGCATTCCTGCCTTCGTATGGACAGAGCTCGTGCCTCACCCTGGCCCAGCCTACCCCATGGTGTGAGCACTGCTCCGCTGCCGCCTGCCGACCCCAGCCTCTCTGGACCCTCCTCCATCAACAGGATGATCATACCCTAATCCAGTCGTATTCCCTCCTGACACAAGCAATCTCGGACCACACTATGTCCAGAATTGACCCAGAAGCCCTCTATAGCCCTCCGGGCCTCACGGCTAGCTTCTTTGGGTCTGCCTGAGCCGGCTCACCAAGCCTTCTGTCCTTAACAGGCAAAAGATGAGCGTGATCTGGCCCAGAGCCAGTCGGAGGCCATCATTTTTGTATTATTCTCCCATAAACTGCAAGCTGGTTAAGGGCAGAAGGAGTGTGCTTGTTTGCTTGGGCGGTCTCTGTACCCTAAAAGCCTGGAGGAGATAGGCACTGCCACCAGGCCCCTGTTCCCTGGCTCAGTGCACCCCAATATTTCTTTGCTGCTCATGATAATGTTTTTCTTTAGTACTTTTGAGACAGGATCTTGCTGTATGGTCCAGACCAGCCTTGAACTCACTGCGTATCCCAGGCTGGTCTTCAGTTTGAGGCGCTCCTCCTGCCTCAGCCTCCCGAGTGCTGGGGTGACAGGAGTGAGACACCAGGCCCAGCTCACTATCTGTGGCCTAAGCACAAATAACAACTCCCAGCTGTGGCCAGGAATGACAGAACCAAGGGGTCTTGCACTGTGTGACACAGTTCAACCTGTGATGCATATAATAACTCACATACAAAATACATATTCATATAGAATCTGTATGAACTTGAAACTCATCAGTGACCACAGCATCAATTTAGAACTTTGATAAGAACCCATCTCTTTCATCACAGGAGGATTCATTGCTGTGTTTGGATTGGCTCCCCAGGGCAGTAAGAGCAGGCCAGTTCAAGCCGGTTCACTGTGAGCTGTAAATCCCTGCAGATGCCTACTGCCTGTACCCCGTCCCCAGGGGCCTTGGATTCAGGCCAGGCTGGGCAGCAGGAAGCCCACCCGACATCCTCGGTGAAATTCCTGCTGGCGCTTGCTTTCCCAGGCTGCTTCTGAAGGGGCTGAGCACTGTCAGGAGAAGCACAGTGCTCTGCGCTCACAGGGCGCCCTGAAGACCTGGGCTGGACGGGTGCTTCCTGGGCCGCGGCCTTTACTGGGTGGCAGGGCAGCGGCAGCCTTCTGACGTAAACAGAGCTCCCGCAGAGTCCTACGTGGATTTCACACGCTTCCTTCGGAATCGATACGTGACAGTGAGCTGTGACCAAATCACCGGGTCAAGAAGGTTCTTTCCTGTTAAACAAGCAACATGCACCAAGGCGAGCTGGAAAGCGCTCTTCTCAGGCCAGGAAGACACACAGTGTTGCCAAGCACAGCGTCATCATCTGTTTGCTTTGCTGCAGAAATGGAGACGGAAAGGACACTACCCACTTGTTATCTGAGCCAATGAGTTTGTCAGCAAACATTTAACTAGGACATCAGCTCAGATGCTCCCAGAGAGCCCCACTTTCTGAGTGCGGGTGACTCAGAGTGGGCTGGGAAGGGACGGCTACTTCCCACAGGAGCCGGTTGGCCCCGTGGCCAGGGTCAGTCCTGAACCACCAAGCCTCGCGCTGGCGTGAGACTGCGGCACATGCTGTCGGCGTGGGAAATAGGGAATCTCATCCTTTTGCAGACAGAGGAAACGGCTTGTAGTGCACAGTTTTGCAGAGGGTGTCTGTGGTTTTGATACCTCCAGCACTTGCTGCCTGCATGGGGTGCTGCAGTGCCCCCCTGGGCAAGGGGGTGGAGGGTCTGCCTTTCCCCAGGCACAGACACAGGGCGGCCTGCCATGCCTCTCCGCGCTGAGGGCCTGGCCCTTTGCAGGTCATTCAGTCAGTTTAATGGGCCTTGACCTGAATTAGAAGAATGGGTCTGGCAGGAGTGCACCAGGGACCCAGTGAGCCATGGTGCACCCCAGAGAGCTTGTAGCGCTTGCTGAAGTCCTGATGCAGCCACGGGGGGGGGGGCACAGGCTTCAGCTGCATCCCTGAGAGGAAGAGTGGTCGTCTCGTGTGGAAACGCTGCAGCGAGCATGTTCAAGTTGCCATTTTTAAAAATATGGGTGGAAAATTGTGAAAAATCAGAGAGAACAAAACTCTAGCAAGATCTTGCATCTAGACTGCTTCCCAAGAGCTGGAGTTATAGGAAAAGCAGCTGGAGTCTAGGCACAGCCAGCGAGGTGCTGTTAGAGCTCCAGCCTCGTCCTGTGGGCCTCGCCTCGGAGAAAGGCTCTACACACTGGCTCTGTGGGAGCAAGCGCAGCTGCCCAGCTTTCTCCAAATGCCTCGGTGCTCCCAGGCCTGCTTTACGCCTGCTAAGCCCAGTTGCATGAAGGTGGCGATGCCTGCCTCTTCCTCAGGAGCTCGGGCAGCGGGGCGGGGCCAGGTCCCAGTGCTGTAGCCTTGTGAGCACGATGAGCCCCTGCCCAGGGACAGCTCCGAGCTGAGCCCTGCATCTGCAGCCATGAAGAAGGGGGCGTTGAGCAGAGCACCGCGATGCCAGGCGAAGCCCGCTGTGTGGTGTGCGTGTAGCTCTGGCCCTGTCCCATGGCCTCCAGCCTCCCCAGAGGAGGGCTGCTGCCCAGGCGGAGCTGCACGGTTCCAGTTTCCTCCTCTGGCCAGGTGCAGGTTGGGCAGCCACATCCTCCTCCTGCTGATGGGCTTGGGAGAAACCAGTGCAGACAGTCCCCCTGGTCGGCGGCCACAAGCGTGCAGCTCTGAGGGAAAGCGGTGGCTTCTCCACTCCAGTGGGGTCAGAGCAGCTGTACCCATGATGCTGAGGCAGCTGACACTGAGAAGGACAGACGTGACTGCAGACACCCGCGTGCGCTTGGTGGGGTGACTCTTGGTTGTGCCTCTGCCCAAGATGGCAGCAAGCGGAACCAACGTTGCAGGGCCCCAGGGCCATGCTCTGCAGCGCGAAGTGGCGTCCTGCCAGGGGTGGAGGGGCAGCAGCAAGGACAGCGCAGTGCGGTTTGGGCGTAGATCTTGTCACGCGCCCATTCTTCAAGTGCGGACACGGTTACCTGATGACGCTGGTTGGCAGTGTGGCACCTGCAAGCACACACGTGTCGGCACACACAGGGGTGTGCTTGCTAGGGCGACTATCAAACGTCTACTTTTATTTATTAGACATTGGCTTTTAAGTCCACATGTATACAGAGGGTAACACAGTGAGCTTCACTGAAGCCCTGACTGCTCACTTTTGGGGTCCCTTAGCACCAGCACACTGGCTCTGAGGGGTGCTTTCTGAACGACAACGGCATTATGTTTTAGCATGGCGTGGCAGCACAGGCCCTTGATCCCAGGACTTGGGAGGCTGAGGCAGGAGGATCACCACAAATTCCAGGTCAGACCGAGCTACACTGTGAGCTCAAGTTTGGCCTGAACAGCACCGTAAGACCCTGCCCCCCCTTAGCATTCACTTTTATAGAAGCCCCTCACACTCCTTCCCTTCCCTTCCAAACTTCTTCAGTGTCGTTTTTCCTGTTGAAAGTGTGCACGGCACACTGTGCTGGTCCCTCTGCTGGCTGCGAGCAGGGCCTGCGGGGGGCCTGACTCAGCCCTGCCCTGGGAACTTGGGTCACTTCAGCAGGCTCTGGGCTTTCCTGACAGTCCCGTCTGTCTGTGGCTGTCGCTGCTGCGCGTCTTCTACCTGGAGAGCTCATTCTGCCAGGGTCTTCCAGGTCATGCAGCTCTGCAATGAGCCCACCAGACAGCCTGGCCGGGGGATGGGGTGGGGTGGGGAAGCGCAGACAGATCGGGTCCTGGAAGTGAGTGTAAAGCTCAGACCCTACCCCTACATTTCTGTGACAGGTGACTCCACTGACCACCGAACTGGCTTTGACCTACTGTTGCATCCAAGGAATGAGACATCCCCTGGCGAACGTGGCTCCAAATGGCTGCTCTAGAGTGTCACGTTCAGTGAAACAAACATTATGTGCTTTCTCCTGTGTGAGACACCCAAAGGAGTGATACATTAAAGAGCCAACCAAAGATAGATGCTAAGAGAGGGAGAGAAGGGGGCCGAGATATGGAGGGAGGAGGAGGGGAGGGAAAGGCGGAACCCACAAGCCACGCTGCGGCCGCGCAGGCGCACCTGCTCCCCCAGAGGACTGCGAGCTCCTGTGCTGCGAATGTGCGCTCCTAAGAACAGAAATCTACAGAGAAAGTGTGCCCAAGGACCGCGTGCCAAGGAGCGCGCCTGCGGGGGGCATGAGCGTCCACTGTGTCTGGTCTCCCATGCCGCCTCTGCGTAGCTCTTGCGCTTTTGACCCTATGCGTCCAGCCCCAACTACGCGGCCCGCAGGCCTGCGGCTCCGAGGGCACAGCCGCGGGTCCAGGGTGCTTGCAGACCGCGTGCAGCTAGGGTGAGGCTAGGAAGCCGCGTCTGCTTCTTTTTCCTGTCCGTTGACTTAGAAGAAATTGGGCCTGAACGCGATTCTCCCCGGCAATTTTCTGGAAGGCCTAGAGAGGCACGCGGCAGGAGCCGCTCCTGGGGGGGGGGGGTCCCCGAGGAGCTCCTGCTCCACAGTGCAGTGAGAATACACACGGGTCCAATTAGTGGAAGCCAAAAAAATGAAGGCTTTGGAACAGGCGCCTGAGGTCACGCCAACAGGCGCTCCCGTTGAAGCGCTGGGCTGGTAGAAGTCAGAAAGAAGCCAGAAGATTGTGACATCCTACTAATGTCCTAAAGGAAGTCACTGAGAGGCTGTGGGGCCACAGAGCCCTGGGAACAAATTAGCTCCAGGGGCTTAGAGAGCACATCCTACCCAGGGCAGGGGCCCCTGCTGGCCCCTCTCCTGAAGGCCCCTGCCCCCGAGGCCCACATCTTGCCCTGGTCTTTCTCAGCTCCCTTTCAATGTCATTTTGTCTACTGGAGGAAACTCGTGTGGAGACTGGTGCCCTCATTCAGGGAGTTGGCAATGAGGACTGCCACTACCAGTCCGTAGATGGCGATGCCAGCCATAACCATTGGATGATGGCCTTCATGATCAGCTCTGGCCGCATGACAGGGCTGCACTCCTGGTGCCACTCTTGGCTGAGCCATATGCAGCACCTAGGGCGCTAAAGAGCACGGCGACTGAGGCGCCTATCGCGGCAGGGCATCACCCTTGTTCTGCGAGTTCTAACCCTCCACTGCCAGACTGGCTACGGAGGCGAGGGACGCCTAGCTGTGTGTCCCAGGCTCCCTCAGGGTGCGAGGGTGTGGGTCTCAGCCTCGCTGTGGGCAAGTGGGGTGGGGTCCAGCCTAGAGCAGCTCCTGCGTGGTGGGTCCCTGCCCAATGAGTGAGCGGGGGAACGAACCGATCAGGCCTCACACCTCTGTCTTCTTAGACACCACACCTCGGTTTCTAGGACAGGTCGGGTGACGACTCTGTGCTCCTGTTTGTGTTGCATTCAAGCAATTTCCTCATGCCTCTTCCATTTCTTTATTCCAAAATGTATGTGGAATAACAAAAATGGACACCAAGTTGAGAACAAAGCAGGGCGCAGTGGCTTCATTCTTATAGGCAGAAACATGAATTTTAAAAGGTACCTTCCTAGGCCATTCCCAGACAGAACACAGGAAGTGCAAGCTGTGTTAGGACAGGGCTCACCCTGCTGTGTCCCGAGGACGTGTCCCCAGGACGGGCACGTGCCTGCTGAGCTGAGGGCTTGTGCCACCGACACAGCAATGGCCTTTCCCAGATACACATGGAAGGTCCAGGAAAGGCTTTTATCAATCTAAGATGTTCTCCCTTTCTCCTCCCTCCAAATTCTAGCACATTGTTTATCTTTTTTAAAATTAAAGTAAATTTTATTATTTCATTTTTTCTTCCATAATTTTATTGAGAGACATATAGCAATGAGACAGTTTCAAATCAAATTGGT
>NDGN011549616.1:0-34914 GCA_002564285.1 Tympanoctomys barrerae | reverse complement strand
CTACCTAGAAGTCATCTCGCGGCTCACAGGTGGAGCTTCAGCCTGTGCATCTTAGGCAGCAGTAAAGACAAGAAGAGCTTTTACAGGAAGACCAGTTTCTTTTCTAATCCATACAGCACTTCCAGTTATATCTTATTACCTGGATGTGAGGGAGATGGGAAATGTTATCTGTACCAGGAGCAGCTTGAGAATAGAGGTTTTGTTTCCAAGGACAAAAGGAAGAGTGGGTATTTGCTAGGCAACTAGCATTCTCTGTCATAGTGACCTTGGACAATTTAAACTTATTGAGCCTCAGCTTTCTTGTATAAAAATGATTGCAAAAATAGGATCCAATTCAAGATCCTATTGTTGAATATCATGTGAGTTGATGCATCTAGTGCATTTAGTACAATGCCTGGCATATAAGTAAGCAGTACATGTTAATTATTATTCTTTCTTGCTACTTCCTTAATATCTCTAGGTTAATGTCCTGTAGACACTTAAAACTTAAATGTTCAAATGTATTATAGATTCTTACTGCATTCTCTCAGTAACCACTTACCCATTCTTATAAGCAGCAAACCTCAGAGTAGTCTTTGCGTATGTCTTCATTACTGTCTGTACCTAGATCCATATCCAACAGTCACCCTCTGTAAGGGAAACTACTTGGAAAATTGGTCGTGGATTTCTCAAACCATTCCCTCTGTTTTCATTGACATTATCTGAATTCAAACTTCATCCCTTGTCTCCTACAGATCCTCGTTATTAACCAGATAGCATCCAAAGCCCTTAGAATAGTATTCATGTCTCCATAGTGTCTGACTGCAGTATTAAAAGCTTTATCTTGATTCAGCCACATCTCTTTAGTCCCTAAATGACACATTTCTTGTACTTCAGCTTCTTTGAAAACTCACTATCTTCCAAACAGAACATTGTGGCTCTAATTTTATCTTCCAAGTATTTTTAAAAAATGATTTTTAAGTTGAAGAGTTAACTAAGCATAAATGTGTTTCAACCTATAATTTTAAATATTCGTTTATGTTTTCTGGAAACTTTTGTGACTTTTCTTATTAGACCAAAAAACAAAAGTGTACCTTTATCAGATATGAATGTATAATGTACAAATGCAAAGGAACAAAGGACTCATAAGTAAAAGGAATGGGTGGAGGAGAGAGCTCTAGTTCTAATGGATGAGTTAGTTTGTTCAGCAGTTCTCAAAGAATGGGTTTAGGTCTAGAAACTCATTATTTTTACTTTGCAAGACAGCAACATTTGTTTAGATTCTTAATGTTAGTGTTTTGATTACATTTTGTTTCCAAGGAAAGGTTAGCTTTACTTTGTGTGTGTGTGTGTATGTGTATGTGTATGTGTGTGTTCTATGTAATGGGATGTATAATATAATTTCAAAGCCCTCCCATACAGTGTTTTGAAACTAAGTTGGTAGTACAATTAAAACATATCTTTGGTCATAGATTACTTTGCTTTATGCCATTTTCATAGACAATGTCCTACTTAAATAGCCTGGATTGGCTGAGAAAAATAATTGCTGCTATGAAATAATTTTGCAATTACCACTGTAATTAAGGGCAGTTTGTTAATGAAAGTGCTTGGTGAATAATGACTGCAGGGCACTCCATCTTGCAGCTTCATGCCAGATGATTGGTTCATGTGGTGGAGGCAGTTAGGGAATTAGTGACACAGCTGTCATGGTTACAGGATGGATGTAAATATCCTTTGCAGTTGATGATGAAGAACAGTCATTAGCCTTCTGCCCCTTGGGAACTGGTCAGAAGAACAAAAATAAACTTAACACATGATGGTAAAAGCCATTCCTTATGTCTGCTTTTCTTCAGTATGAACAATTAACATTCTAATAGGAACTGCAGAGAGCGTGCGGATGAGCCCTCTCCACTTTACAGGCATGTTAGTGTGATAAATGTTCCTCCTGGTAGGGCATTGGTTGTTCACAGTTTATAACCACTCTTATTAGCTTATGGGCCAGTTAAAAACTGCTCTTTAGAGACCCACGGGCCCCATTTAAATTTTTCTTGCTCATCTCCAGGTGTTGTGTATTCAGCTCAACCCTTTGAAGAGGGCCCACACACGGATTTCTGCATGCTGTCTGCATGGCTGCAGGGGCAACTGAAGATCCATTTTCTGTGCTTGGGCTTACCTGTCTGTGTAAACTGTATATTGTTATTAAAAAGGCCTGGGGTGCTGATCTGATCTTGCTTTGTAGTTTGGAAAATTCACTGTTGAGGATTTAAGATCCTTTTTCTTGTTCTTACAGCAAGGTGTGTTTAAATGTGCTTCATATTTATATTCATTCCACTTCCTTGGTGTTTTGATGTTGTTTTTCATTGTAAATTTGCTTAAGCAATCTTTTGTGGAGTAATTTCATAACATGCACACACTGTGATTTTACATTGAGTTGCTCGTGATCTGCAACTCATTAACTTTTGCTGACTCGGAAGTCAGTATAGCATGTTGTGTTTTCTCCCACTTTATCTTGCTACATAGTCAATTTTATTCCTATGCCTTTTTAAATGATGTTAGTAGCCCGCTTCCAAGGAATTTAAACATGGCTCCCAACGCTGCTCAATGTGCTGACTCTTTGAGACCCTAGGCAGAGATCCGTGGCATTTACATAATTGCATGAAAGGTGATCAGATAGCTCACTAAATCAACAAACAATTTCCTGGAGTTTAGCTCAAAGTGACTGTCAGGTTCGTGGATACATTTTAAGGATGAGTTGATTGCTGCTTGTGTCCAGATAAGATTTCTGACTTTGTGTAATGCTGCTTTTAGTGTTTGTATCTCCTCTTGGCTTTGGCAAGAAGAGGTACCAGGTTGAAGGGATCAGAATTCCGTCTCAGAACTGTCACACCCTGATGCCCAAGCCTCTGCCTCTTCCTTTTTCTTCAGCAGTTGCAGAAAGAATAAAAAAATACCAACAAGCATCGGGGCAAACAGCGTTGTTTAGATGCTTCAATGCTTCCTTTGCTACTGAGTTGTTCATTCTTCCTTGATAAACTCTTTTTCTCAATGACCATGCATAAGTCATTGTGGAGATTTTCATAGCTAACTGGTGATCAGACACTGTGGGACGCAAGTGAGCTTGTTTGTCCCAAGTGGAATGGGTAAATCCCTAAAAGCCAAAACAACAACAACAAAAAACCTTGGAAAACCTCACATACTGAGCGCTACGGCCATGTTTTATTCCATTAAATGATAACTTCTACTAGCAAGCAGAGGATTAATCACAGGCATGACCACAGCTGACAAAAATGTTTGGAGTTTTAGAGAATGTGATCTCTTAACAGAATGCCTGGGTGCAGGGTGAGCCATTAGGACTGTTAAATCAACATTGGCCATCTGAAGGTGTGCTAGACAGCACTCTCCCAACAGGGTGACCATTGCACTGCATTGTTACCCATCATATTGTGCGCATAACTGCAGACTTTTGTGGTACATAAAGATAACTAGGGTAGGAAAAAAAATACAATTGTGTGTGTGTGTGTGTGTGTGTGTGTATTTTAATTGGTTTTGCTCCAGGTAAAGGCACCACACATTTTCTTTCAGGAGAGATGTGACAAGCTGCATTATGTACATATGCTGTGGATATGCTCATCTCTTTTATTGTTTTTATTTTATTTTTGGCTAAGCTTATGACATTTGTGCTTAGTTAAATCTCCATTGCAACTGTATAGTACCCTTCATAGAGTGTGTTGAAAGAGGCACTGCAAGTTGTTAGAAGTGGCCGTGAGGGCCCAGCCATCTACAGGAGAGGACATGTGACAGCAGTCTTCTGGCGTTGCAGAGGTGCTTACATTCCTGAGCAAAGCAGAATTTGTTCCCAGGTGGTATTCTGAACAAGAGCAGGTAGGAGTTGGTGTCTCATGTTGCACATAACCACCCGAAGTCCCCCTTTTTCTTACTTTTTCAGAATATGTCAAAAACTTCCTGATTCTCTACAACACAAATTTATTGTGTCCCATTCTTTCCTATTGCCTTCCTTTTTGTTAAAGCAACATTAATTATAAAAATTGAACGTGAATTTGTGCTCTTTAATAGGTTTGGGTTTAATTTTGCCTCAGTGGGAAGACATTCGATTAAAAGAGTCCTTTTCCCCTTCCTCCTCCTCCCCTTTTCTTTTGGTAGAACAGTTAGTAAAGGCGTAGGAAATTGATTTCAGTGTCACAAAGGACATTTCTGACAGGAAGGTACTTTGAAATGATTCAAGGCATCTGTTTCTCTTGCATATGCCCGGCACTGCTGAGAGCTGTACCTAAATTAAACTGTTTAACATGTCAACTCTGAATCGGATCACAATTTACATCCCAGTTGCTTGGCTGGAATTTTTAACATTTCATACACTTCTTCCCCTAATTTACGAAACAGCTTCTCGCTCAAAGTGACCATTTGTTCTAGATGCCAGTATGCCATGGTCAGAACTGATTTAGCTTTAAGAATTATTTGTTTTAGTGTGGTCACTTTGCCTATGAAACAAAATCATCTTTACAGTTTTTATTTCTCCTGGCAAGGTTTGTAGATGATTGCATGGTGGGTGTTTTTATTACTGTTTGTCTCCCACTGGTGCTGTGTCTATCATACAAGCTGGCTCTAGCGTTTCCAGTTTGAAGATTTCTTAAGCACAAGAATTATGTGCCTGCATTTATTACCATCTCTGTGCCATCCAGTACGGTACCTGGAAGACACTTGAAAAAATTCATCTTTCATAAATGAGAGAATAGATACTTCCACATGATCACGCATGGGGTAGGGTATAGGCCTAGACTAGACCTTGACTTCGAGGACTCACTTGTCCACCCTGCTCATGTTTCTTAGACTTCGTAAGGTTGACTTGATTAATTATAGTAAGGCATGCCCTTTGAAGTTGAAGGGCAGGGACAATTATTTTGTGTATGAACATTTTATATTCATAGTAGAAATAATTCACCGAGGATAAGAAAAAAGTGATTATGCCAATGCATTATAGGAACCTGAGCTCATTAACTTAGTGATTTAGTGGTTCCTGAATGTTCTTCTCTACCTCTGTGTCTACCCATGTACCCTTCTACAGTATTTATCAGCGAGCCCTGAGTAGAGCCAAAGAAAGGGCTGCTATCTCTGCCCTTCGATGTGCCTATGTGTATATAATAGGTAGGAGTATTGTTTGTACAGCGCTGTCCCAGAGGACTACTGCCCCACAGGACTTTGTGATTGACCTTCATATTTACCTGGCCATGTATGACCAGATTGCTAAGAACGTTTCAATGATGTCATCAACATCTTTTATCCCTATGAGCAGTTCTCTGGTTCTATATTAGGGAGACTAGAAAGGATCAAAGTAAATTGAATGTGTAGAAATGTTATTTCTTTTTCTTTTTTTCTTTTTTTTTTTCTTTTTGTGTGTATTTTTAGGGAAGGGTCTACAGGATGTTCAGAGTCTCACTACTAGATTGGACTTGTAGTGATCCACCTGTTTACAACCTCCTAAGAGCTGGAGTTATAGGCGTGAGCTACCACACCTAGTCTCAATTGCTGTCTCATCGTGCCCTGGGAGTGGGGCTGGCATGGCAGGCCCTGGGGATCAAACTCCTGGCCCCTGTGCCTACTTACAGGCGCTTTAATCCACTGAGCTATTTGGCTGGCCCTAGAAAAGTTATTTCTTATATTTACTAGGCTACACCCAGGTTTCCAGGTTTGTGGTTGGGTTAGGTCCACTCAGTTGTTCTGGTACCCTTGATATGTGTCTTCTGGAACCTCTCGGATCACACCAGGTCAGTCTCTCAGGAGTGGGAAAGAGGAGCAGCCATCTCTTTGTGAATAGAAATGAAGTGTGTCCTTTCTGCTCAGGCTGGGTACAAGGAGAGGATGATTTTAGTGGAGAGTCAGTCTCTTGGACCTCAGGCCTTTCCTAACTGCTCAACTGTCCTACAGCTTCGATTTGTGAAGTCCAATAGCTAATCTTAGACTTTCACAGCTAACATTGTCTATGATGACTATTTGACGACAACTGTGTCCCCTCTTTAGTTTCCTTGGGCCCATGCTACTGAGGAAAGTTGATTGTAGTAACTTGCAGAGTGGTCAGCTCACGCTCTTGAGTTAATGTCAAGAGCTCAGACCTTTGCACTCAGGTTTTCACACGTGGAAATTGAGGTGTTCACCAACTTGACAAACGTTGGCCGCCCTACAACATTTAAAGGCTTGTTTCATTTTTTCCCCCCAATTTTGTGTCTCTGGGAAATGAGGTAGGACAAGGAAATTGGGATTTTTTTCACTGGGGAATATATTGTATATACTCTTTGTGTGCTAGTCATTATATAGGAATGCTCAGAAGGCATAATTGCCATGTCTTTAAATATTTCGTAGTGCATACAGATGGGCACTGCCTAATGTAGAAGTAGATTGCCATTCACAGTCTTTGTTAAGACAGTTAAAAATTGTTCTCAATATTATTGCCCTCTGATTTTCTAGTGCATTTTCTCCAGTGATCACAAAAATCATCTGTACCATGTTTTCTTCTACCTTGATTAGATTTGAGGAGCAATGCCTGATTTTCTGCTCACATTGTTTAGTGCAATTGTATTTTCAACTGTCTCTCAGATGTTTTAGGGTAAAATATGCCAAGATCATATATATATATATATATATATATATATATATATATATATGCTTTAATCTCCTCTGCTACTTTCCCATAGACAAGAGATTTTTGGAATTCTTGCTGTGCAGTAAATGTTACTTTAAAGGTAGGACTTATAATGATAATCATCTGACTTTTTAAGGATAAACACAGCCAAACTCTTAATTTCAGTTTCATGAAGACTCAGATCACTTTGAGATTTGTTATATTTTAGGTGAAGGAAGGACAAGCAATTAAGTCAAGTATATTCTGAGCTAGGATCAATATATGTTATTTTATATAAAAGGTACTTTTATTCAAAATACACTCATGCTAGATATAGCTGGTGGCTGTCGTGTTAACACTGCATAAGGTAGGAATGGATATTTTTGATGCATTTTTTGAGTATGGTTATTTAAATGCATGGTCCACTGAGTTGGACTACACTGAGGCTACTACTAATGGACTAGTACATTCCAGCAACATATCTGTATAACATCCTGTCCTCTAGTAGTCAAAACATATTACTCTTGAGTGTAGAACTGCTTTGTAAAGGTGAAAACACTCATGTGGTGGTAATCACCTGTTTTTAATGTCTTCAAATGTGCTTATTGTCTAAAGCATGTTAAACTGAGCTATTCAAAAACAGGGTCCTTGAAATCTAAAGTGACATTGGAGTAAGAAGCAAATCACTTTTTGGTGACCATTCGCCATTATCCACTTCTTGCTCATTTATTATATCATCTCATGTGGTTCTCATTGCACGATCGCTCTATTCTCTAATTTTCTGTTTACATTTCTGTCTTCTTTACTGAATTTTGAGCTTCTTGAAAGAAAGGACGGTGCTCTGTTTAGGTTTGCATGGTATACTTAGCTGACAGTTGATGAGCAAATTTAAAAATGGATAAATATTTTAAGGTAGGGACGTTCCATCTGCTACTAGGTGAAAACTGGAAAGATTCTCCCTCGAAGTTTAGAAAGGCTACTATCTGTGTTTCTGCCTATAGGGAATATTTTTCTTTCTTTCTTTTTTAATGTTCTCTACCTAATTACATTTATTTTTTAAAAAAGTAAAGCAAAGAATATACAACACATACTTCAGTTTAAAAAGATAAAACTGTATCCATTACATTTCATTAGAAGAACATATCTAATATGAAATAACATAAATGTATGATTCACAAGATAGGCTTACAATTCCACCTATGGAATCAGGGATGGAAGAATGCAATATGGTGGGATGGAGAGCCAGAGGATGTAGTTAGAAGCTGAAGGCTGGCAGCTCACTGCACAGTCTGATATTCTGAAGACCTGAAGGAACTGTAGACAAAAGTCCAAAGGCAATGGTGAAAACTAGAGCTCCTCCAAAGAATAGCGAAGACTTTATTCTTTCCCTTTTATTCTGTCCAGGCTATAAGCCTATTGGTTGGTACCATGTCAACCATCCATGGACACACCCAGAACTTTACTAAGCTTCTAGGCAGTTAACAAATTACAATTAACAATCACAATGTTGCTTCATTTGCCTAGTTGTAATAACATGTATCCCCGTACCCCAAATAAAACTACTATATAATTTTGCTGTCTCACTACCAGTGTATATTTAAAGGAAATGAAAGTAGTATGTCAGAAAGATAGCTACACATCCATGTTTCTTAGAGCACTATCCACAACAGCCAAGAGATGAAGTCAACCAAGGTGTCCATCCATGGGTGAATGGTTAAAGTGTGATATATAATTCAGCTACAGAAAGAAGGAAATCCTGCCACTAGCAGCAACATGGATGTAACTGGAGGACGTTGTACTAAGCCAACTAAGTTGATTTTATAGGGCCAGGAAGATAGCTCAGTAGAATAAGCACCTGCTTGGCAAGTGCATTGTCCTGAGTTCAATGTCTGGTACCGCAAAATAAAATAAAATGAAAGGAAAAATTGATTTTATAGGTGTGAATAGTAGAATGGTGATATTAGAGTCTGATAAGAGTTAAGAGGGAGGAGAGATAAGAGGGGGCTGGATAATGGATACCAAAACACAATTAGAAAGGAAAAATAACTTGTGTTCTATAGCACAATAGGGTAATCATAGTTCATAACAATTTATTATATATTTTATCAATAACCAGAAGAAAAAAATTCTAAGCTTCTCAATGTACGTGATAGCTTTCTAAGGAGATGGAAATGTTGAACACCCGGATGTGATTATGTATCTGTCCTACATAAATATATACAGTTACTTCATGTCAGTTTTTTAAAAGTTCTTTATGACAAAGGAAATTTTGTGCTGTAAGAAGTCTGAACTTTCAGGCAGGCTCCTTGCCCATCCTAAGTCTGGGTATCAGTCTATCAAAGCAGACAAACTCTGGAATTTACCTCATCTGTTGTGAGTTGTGAGTGGCTGTTGTTAGTTGCAAATGAGACACTGTACACAGTGCTTAGCACAGTGCCTCAGTAACCTCAAAGAAAAGTTACCCATAAAGATTAAGATGATTATTATGGGTGTTTTCCTCCTCAGGGATTTCTCTTGATGATGAAATCTTAAAAGGGTTTATTACTTGTTATCCCCTTAAACAGAACCTTAAGATTTTTCTGTAGAAATTATCAGTGGTATCCTCAACTGCCATAAGTAGAACTCAGGGAAGTGTAGTTACAGTTCTCACAGTCATGGAAAAATAGATAATAAGATGTATTTTTCCCTTCTTCATAGCAGTGTCATATCATGAACTGGTTGAACTATGCACAGTGGGACATGTTTGTTTTTCCAGCACATAGACATGTAAATCCCTTGCTAGCAGATGGTTGTGAGAGCTTGCTCAGAGCATAGTGAAATAATAGGATGCTGTAGACTTTGTGTTACCTACAAATACTACTCTTCATTTTCCTTCATTTTAAAGCATATATTTCTACATCAGAAACTACAAGTAGTTAAGAAGTTATCCTTTGCATCACATCTTATTAAAGAGAATATGGTCAACTCCTTCTGAGATCTAATGATGGAGATACAATATGCCTCACTTATTTGGAGGTCATAAATCAGATGACATCAGTTATCTGGAGTATAAACAGGGAAGGCTTCTTTCTTGGTCAGTCATAAATGATGTCACTAGTGTCTGCATTAAAGCTTACGTGTGTTATTTTAAAGCAAACTCTTAATTCTGAAATCCTATAAAACTTGCACAAAATCTGAACTTAGTTGTTTTTTCTCCAAGCCTAGCACAACAGAGCTAGAAAATTTAGTGATTGAGAATTCCAAAGTGCAGGGATAGTGCCAAATGCAAGTTGCCTCAAGTAGCATAAAAAATTTATTGGTAATACTTGGCAGGAGGTAAATATTGACTTGAGTCAGCAATATATAGAGATTCTTCCTCATCTATGCAGCTTAAGAAAGAACTATATAAACTTTTAGAAAATTTTCTTTAGTACAGTTTAAGTTAGAAAAACTGATTCTGTGATAATCTTCATGAGAATTCCAGATAAATTGAATATTCTGCCTTTTTCTTGGCATTTTTGGCTAGCTTTCTCGTTTGTTAGGCGTAATCGTTGCTTTACATTTTGAGTAAGGTTTCATATTTTGCTTTTCTTAATTGCACATATATGCTTCTCTTATACCTTATTTTTCCCTTGAAGGAATTAAAAAAAAACTTTTAGATAATATACAGATTTTTAAGGTGTCTTGAAATATTGAACTTAGTTTGTGTTTTTAGTTTTCAGCATCCTACCCTGCATTAATCTCCATGCCCCCATAGTAAACCACAGCCACGAAGAGACAAAACCTGTATCAGCATGTACTTCCCTCCATATCTAGATTTATAGGCATGAGCCTTGAGATTATTTTCGAGTATCGCTAATGTTTAACACTGTCCCAGGCTCTGCAAAGGAAATGCCTATTAGTGATAATAGGAGCACTCATTTGAGGTAATGTTTTTAATCTACATTTACAGATGAAGAGAGATTCAGAAGGATCCAGTGGTTTGCCACAAGCACTCTGTCAGAGGGTAGAGCTAGAGGTCACAACCTGGCCAACCTAGGATGCTTCAAGAAATATTCATGGTGTTCCCATTTCTTTTCTATATAACTTATAAGAACTGACGTTTGTATTTGCTAATTGACAGAAAGTAAAAGAAAAAACTACTAATTTAAATCCTTTATTAAACATCCTTGGTTGATCAAATTGGCATAACTGCCTAGCTCAAATAGGTGAACTATTTTAAAAGCACTAATATTTCATTATACCTTTCTTCCCATTCACCTACTCTTTTTTTTTTTCCTTTTTAACTTTGACAGAGTTCTTGGGTTATATATTGAAAGCTCAATGGGTTAAAGCTAATCTGTATGTTTAAAATTATGCATTGACAGTCCTTCTTTTGGTTTTTCTTTTTAACTTGCTCTGAGGATTGACAATTTTAAAAGAAATGGCATGTTTCTTTAACCCTAAGAACATTTTATTTAATTTAGTCACTGGTTTGGTGAAAGAATAAACAGAACCTTCATTTAAATATTCCCATGTCTTAGAAGAATGAATGGGGTAGTGATATGATTTATAGCTGGTATTAGAATAAAGAAGATAAAAGAAAATTGAAACCCAAAATTAATGGTTTCAGCAGAGCATTTCTGATTTAATTTCGAAATTGTGAATACAGTTTATGCCATGCTTAAATGTTCTTGCCAGGTTGTGGAAGGAAATATCTACCTTTTGTGTAATGTGTAGTTTAATTGAATGCTTATTGTCTATATAGGTAATTTGGAGTGGAGAGAGGTAAATTATCATCTGCATTCATATCCAGCTCAATGCCTCAACCAATATTTGTTGATTGACTTAAGTAGAAGAATGAATGAGTGAATTTCATTCAAAAAGTAAAAGAATGATGGGGTAGCATTTTTATAGTGTGTGATTGATATACCCAAAATTTGGGAGGGTACTATGATGCCTATACTTCGCTACAAAACAACTAGAATATGAAAAATAAAGTATTTCATAGAAGAATTTAGTCAAATACTATTATTTTCCTTTGTGGCCAATTAAGTCAACATTGCCTGAAACAGAAATTATCTTTCATGGTCTTCATTGAAATGCATTTTAGTATAGTTAGTGAATGAGAAGACAAATTTAAATTTAACAAAGATTCCAATTTTTGTATATACAAAGCATCCACTATCTTTGACTTAATACCCCTTACCTCTGAGCTTCAACATCAAATTCTTCACAAATTATTTCTGGAGAATGGAGGTATATTTCTTCATCTGACTGTGGAATGTTTTGTACCAGAATATTGAAACTTTCTGTTGTAATGTGTACAATTTTTATCTATTGAGGACAAAAAAAAAAATAGAAGTAAACAGAATGTGTATTCTTTGTTTTATAGTAATTGTTTTAGAAGGTCACATAGGCTTATTTCACTGAGGCTGCGATTCTGCAGCATCTTCTTTGACTTCTCTTTTGAATGTATTTGGATATTATTTCAACAGCTCAGTGGTAGCAAGTCATTATCCTTTAGGGTAATTTGAAACTAAGCAATTTGGAATCATATTATCAAGGTGGACACTGCAGTTGTGGTTTTGAAACAGAGAAAGTCTAGATGTAGCTATAAAACCCTGGTATTTAAATGTGTGAAGTTCTAAGGAAGGGGCTCAAAATATGTGGGAGAAAGCCAGTATATGCTTGTGCGAGGAAACTTGTGGAAGTTCATACGTACTTAAAATTTTTTAATTTATAGTCATAATTTTTTAATTCATTACTTTAAAGTCTTACCTTATATGCACTGGGAAAGCGAGGCACAGTCCTAGTGTAAAGAACCAAAACATAAAGGATAAGCATCAGCCTTGACATTAGGCGGTGTTAGTCACTGAGTCTAATGCACTCCTCTCCCTCCTATTTATAGTTGAAAATCAGTTTCCAATGTTTCTTGTCTTGTTTTCTTCGTGTTCATATTTTTTGTTTTCTTTTCTCATTGAAAACAAGGTAACTGCTTTTTTGGTCTTCCTACTGAGGGAAGGTAGACCCTTTGAGGAATATGTTGTTTGAAATTTATAGAATATGGCTACTTTTAGGGTGCTTTTCCTATTCAAGTTACTTTTGTCAAGGAAGATTATGTTGTCAAAAATATTTAGGCCCTAGTTATCGTAACTGCTGACTTTTGCTTGAGGCTTTTACCAAGTATAATGTGGATTGTAGGTGTAGCTACAACAAATAGCCCTGCAGTGTAGAAATTAAATTTGCCCTCAACTCTGGGGATCTAGCTCAATAAAAATAAGAGCATTTAAAAACATATATTGTAAATATCTTATATATTAGGCTGGTCTGAGATATTTCCTTTCAGTATGTTTCAGTGTGACAGCATGGTGCTAGGTGCCCTCTGACACTCGAACTGTCCTTCTTTCCTTCTTTCCCTCTCTCCCTCTGTCCCTCCTTCCCCCACCCCCTCCCAGTCCTGGTTGCTACCCTACATAAGTACTGATGCGTAATTTAAGTACTTCTCATTTGAAAAGTGAAGCATGAGTAATTGAGCAGTGCATCCATAGTTGGATACCAGAGTTTTGCTGAGGCTCAGTAATGAATGAGAAGTGCATTGACTGAATTAAAACTCTTGCATGTCTGTGTGTTTAGCTCTTGCCATACCTTTGTGGATTTCTTTACAGGGTAGTGCAGTCATGCTCCTCTGAAAGCTTCCCATAAATACCACTTGCATTTCACCATGGGTGTGCAAACTTTTGGCTTGCCTGGGCTATGCTGAGTAAAAAGAAATGGCCTCGGGCTGCATTTAGAATATATAATATAATTAACAAGACTTCCTTTTGAATGTATTTTATTGTAACATTGAAAAGGATGGGAGGCCGGCTAGATAGCTCAGCAGATTAAAGCACAGGGAGCAGGGTTCAATCCCAGGCATGCTGTGTTGGCCCTGCCCCTGGAACGTGCTGAGACAGAGAATGAGACTGGGCATGGTGGCATGCGTCTATAATCCTAGCCCTTGGGAGGCTGAAAACAGGAGACTCACTAAGAGTCCTATCTGTGTAGTGAGACCCTATAGACCCTGTACTAAATACAGAAAAAGAAAGAATGAAAGAGGAAGGGGAAGGGGAATGAAGGGAAGGGAAGAAAAAAGAAAAGAATGGAGACCATAAACATAAAGCCATTGAAATGTTTGACCTTGTTTTTGTGAAACTAATGTGGCAATGACTTATATTTAGATGTCCCCGCAAAGTCTCACGCAGGTGCACGTGGGGCTAAGGTGATTGGATCTAGGGTGTGTGACACTGGGATCAAGGCTGTGGTGCTGGGATTGATTCCTGGTGCGATACAAGGATTAAGGCTGCCTGGGTAGGATATAAGGGACAGAAGGACAGTCCCTGATTGTCACTGCCGCTTGCTGCTCTGGTGCTCCACCACCTTGCTGCCTTCTGCCCTCTCTGAAGTTTCTCCTCTGTACACCCCTCGGCAGTGCCACCCTGCCTTGGAGCCAGCCAACCGCGAACTGTGAGCTGAATAAACCTTTCCCCCTTTAACTTTGGGTGTCAGGAATTTTTGTCTTAGCAATGAGAATAGTAACTAAGGCAAATGTGTCAATGTCTGGGTTCATGTAAGTTGTTTAATAATTAAATAAGAAAATTAACGTGTCTGCTTAACAATAACAAACACCTGTCTTCACAGGCCCTGTGTAGGAAGGATGAAATACTGTTATCAGTAATCTCTCAGTAATCTCTGCCAAGTTGGACAAGCTCACGTAATATCTGATACACGCAGCTTTCACTTAGGCTGTAAGGCGAATGCAGAAGGCAGAGTGAGAACCGCGCTGCATCAGTCCATAAACAGCATTCCCATTGGGCCTTCGTAGTGCACACTGGAGCGTGGTGCACTCAAGTCATTAAAAGATGCCACTAGAGATCATACGATATGATTAAAAGTTTACAGTCTTGAGGAGCCACGTCATTAGCTGTCCAGGGGTGCGTGTGTCCTGTGACTCTGAAGTTGGGCACATCTGAATTAAATCCTTGGTTAACATCTCAATTGTTTAAGTATGATATCCTGTGACACTTCATCTTGCTCACTAATTCAATAATAATCTTAGATGATCCTAGTTCTCATAATTCAGGAGCATAAAACATATATATCAATATCAGATCTTCCATGCTATTTTCAGAACACAAATAATTTTTTCTCAGATTCTGTTATGTAGATGACTATGGTGAGCCTTACTGACAGTGGCACTATTAAAAGCATGTGACCACTCATCTTAGTATGTGTGCGTATGGGTGTATTTCCCCCACCCATATACTTGAATTAGCATTTTGATGTTAATACTTACTCATGAAAGTTGTTTGGTGCATAGGAAAATATGCAGAAATTGTATAGAATCAGAATTCGATCTTATACTGCCTGAATGTCTACATCGCATATTCTTCTATTGTGCTTTGAGTAGACTTTGATCAGAATTACAAACATTGAAATGAAAAAATGGGCCAGTTTGTTTCCATCTCTGATGTGAGTCATAAATGAAGCATTGTGGGCACCCCTGTCCTTCACATCTTTGGACGCTTTAGAACTGGGCTGTTGCCCATCCAAAAAAAATCTGAAGTCAAGATGCCAGTTCCTTATTAGCTGCAGAAAACACAAAAGGGAGGGAGCTAGTGGTAGTGGAAGGAATTAGGTTTTAATAGAACTTGAAAAAATCCCTCTTCCATTGTAGCCAGCCAATATACTCTATTTATCCTGTATCACATTGTTCTGTGACTCTCCAAGCTACAGAGGAGCGAAAGATTGAGAATCAAAGGGGCATATAAGCAGCAGAGACCGAAAGGATAAAAAAGCAAAAAACTGACTAGAGAAAGCAGAGGGCTGGAAACATAGCAAATGAGAGAAATTTCAAAGATAGCATTGGATATAACGTGAAGAGAGGAAAGCTCTTTCTGACAATGCAAACTGGGTTGAGTTCTGTGTACATCATCAGAGACTTGTCTGAGCTGGAAGGCACACATAACGAGTCTAGATAATCTTCTGTCCTTCTGGGGGTTGCATGGCAGGTGAGGCCAGAATCCAATTTTTTTCTATCTTGACATCATCTCCATTAAGCACTTGTCAGGCAGTGACTTGAGGGCTCTGGGTGATGTGGATTCTAATGTGTTGCTCAGAGATGGTTTCCTCACTTAGTTGAATGAGTTCTCGTTCCCATCTGAGCTTCTGCACCTCCTCTCTGGGCTTCTATTGCTTGCCTGGTTGGGACTGTCTGGGAAGTCTTGGATTACAGTTCCAAGAGTAGCCATCCCTTTTCTCTCCAATGCCGTCAGGCATAGGCAGCTGATAGGATTTCCAATACTTTCATAATTATTGTGCACAACTAGAAACACAAAGAAGCAATAATCATATTTTGTGTACCACGACCACTCCAAAGGCAAGGACAGAAACTATTTATTGGGATTTATTAAGCAAGCTTGTTTTATTTCTTTCTTTTTATGAGTTTTGAATTTGAGCACATTCATTTGTTCTCCATTTTATTAATATTTCTCTGCATGCAACAGGGCTCTATCATAAGCAATTTTAATTCTTTGTATGTCTTTGCACCTGTTTGAAGTATGATATCCAATCAGATTTTTCTTTGATAATTCTAGGATAGAATACATAGGTAGTAGAGGTGTCACTTTTACCACAATGTCTCTATTTAGGTTTTCTTTGAAGCCAGGAAGTTTGGACATAAGCTGTTTATTATGCCACAGTTATATCTCTTCCTAAAGAAAAACCACCATTGAATTAACTTTTGCATAGTGTATTTCTATCAAAGCATTTGATCCTTGTTTCTGCAAGATAATCCTAAGAACTTTTTATTTTGAGAATAGAAGGCCATGATGGATTTAATTCATAAAGGGAAGCTGCTGCAAGGAATGTAAATGTAAGCGCTTGATAAGGTAGGATTTCCTAGTTGCTATGGCAACCTTTGGGTCATGAGCCTGAGAAAATATAAAGTAAGTCCTGAAGCTGTGAAGATGATTATAAAATTTAACTGTCATTCTTCATTTAGAGTTGATGGCAAACATTATTTACTTAAGTTTATCTCAAGGCAGGCAAGGATCCGTTTTTTAAAATCTGAGACTCAGATCACAAATGAATCCATGTTGCCCATGTCTAACATTATAAAGCACATGCAGCATTTATTATTCTAACCAGACTATTTGTACATAATATCCCTGTAGATTTAGTCACCTTCCTATGGAAGCCAACAGTTTTCATCTCTTGAATTCTTAATGAAAACTGTAGAATGCAGCTGTATACATTGAGTAATTTTGCAAAAATATGTGTGCTTTCCCTGCCAAAAAAGAAGGCCTAGGGGATTGTGCAGGAAGGATGCCGTTGTGCCTTCTTCTCAGGTTCGGATATAAATAGTAAACTGTTTAGGGTGGACTAGTGCCAGGATGTTAATACAGTTGTATATTTTCAAAATGTATCACAACCTGGAGATTAAAGAGGAGGGTTAAAATCTCTTCCACTAATGCTTCCCATCTCCCTGGGAAGGGTGAGGGCACAGGGGTGAGGGCATGGGTGGTAAGTTCTACTTTCCTGCTAGGAAAGAGTGAATTCGAAGGTGTCAGATTCTTAAATTGAAATATGATGTTTAGCTGCGCACTGTCAGAGCACCAGTTTTTCTTGCTTTATCTCATACAGAATACTGTTAGTTTGCACTAATGACCTATGAGACCCATTGCAAATTACCCAATCTTGCAAATTAGTAAGTATGTGAACAAACACTATAAAACTATCAGATACCACATCAAACAAATGTAGTTTATTGCAGGAAGAAAAATAGGCTTGCATATTTAGAGGAAATGCATTTTCACAACCAGATAAGAGCTCTCCTGTCATCTGCTTGCCCATCAAGGAGCGTCAACACATTATATGGTCTGTGGCAGCCGGTGGCTTATTGGTTCTTGAGCAAAAACATCACTTTTTAAATAGCAGGCATAGAAAATCTCTGTGATTACATGCATACCAGAATCTAGTGTTGAATTGTTTTCCCTATCCTTTGCCTCCTTAAAAAATTTCCCTTTTCAACTTCATATGCTGAAATCTTTACATTAGAAAAGAGAACAGAATTTGAGGTTATTAAGAATAGAATGTATACTTGGCTGCTTTTTCACACCGCGCCCGTTAGAATCGGAACCTGGAGGATTAGTCCTCCCCTCTCTCTCAGAGGATGAGGTAGAATCCAGCCCACACACCCAGCAGCATACACTGTGCTCATCAAAGCACTTTTCTCAGTTGGTTTGCTTTCATGTCTAGCAGCAGAAATAACTGCTCTTTTGCTTTCCTTTTTTTCTCCTGGCATCTTGTAATTGCAGCCGGTAATGTGTCTTTTGCCTGACCTGGGCGTGGCACAGAGATGGCACTGCCTTCCCGCTCACACACAGCCCGACTCCCAGCTGGAGCCAGGGCTGGGTTTTGTGTGGCACAGCACTGTTTCCATCGCTCTGTCTCTCTCCTTGAGAACCGTATCTGGGCCACGCAGGTGCCCCCTTTATTTTTGTCACCCCAGTTACATATGTTCTGTGTAGTTCACTAACAACAACAGCAGCCCAACAGCGAATACTGTGTGAGTAATGAGCATTTTCAGACGCTCATTATGTACTAAACACTGTGGTAAACTGTGTGTTTACTGAATGCTTTCCCAGTATTGTTTATAGACATATATATGTATATATATATATATGCATATTTGTAAATATATTGTTTATAGACATACATATATTTCATTTTAAATGAGCATATAGTAAAATTTTGGGGTTTTTTTCTTTTCATGCACAGTTGTATGTTTTAACAAATGTATATATGGAATCAAGATACAAAACAGTTCATTGGCCCCAAAACATACCATTGTAGTGAGATGGGGCAGTAACTTTTTTCTCTGTTGCATTATTTTATTTTGTTGAGGAGAGTGAGACTTGGAGAACCTAAATAACTTAGTCGAGGTCACATGCGGAATAGACAAAGAAGCCAGAGTTGGAAGCCTGTTCTAAACCCAGAACTCTAGCTGTTGCACACTCTTCCATATTCCTGTTCACAGAAAATAGCTTGGGGCTGTATTTTCAATACAGCACAAAGGTGTTCATGTTAGTTTTGGATGCTATAAACATGATGTTGCATCGTGTAAGAGGATCACAAGATATTTTATGTGATGCGCTCTCTCAAAAGATTCTAGAAGACAAAGCTTTCTTTTTATTGTTTTGTTTTTGACTTCAGGTGAATCTGGTCAGGGGACTGATTTGAATACCTCCTGGCTCCGCTGGAAACCAGGAATGCTCTAAGGACCAAAGGAGAGCCCCGGACTCATTACTGCGGTGCTGCTTTTTCCCCAGGCTGTATCATATCCCTTGAAAGCGAAGCCGAGCTTTTCTATTTGCCATGGTCACCTAGTGGTATCCTATCTCTCTTTTGAAAAATAAAATCTTTTCCAGTACCTGTGGGCTCCTCAGTAAAGGTGAATCAGCCTTAGGAATAATAACCAGAATCTTTCCTCCACACTTTCACTCTAGTGAGCTGATGCCCAAATCATCCTAAATATCAATACGGAACTTTGCTTTAGACTACAGATTCCTCTGCCATCACTCAAAATAAATCCCCTGAAGTGCCACAGAAGCTATGAGTGATGAAGTGCTAAAACCATTTGGGCTTGAGGGGAGCTGTGTTCAGGGAGAGGCCCGTGGTTCATAGATGGCTTGAGACACTCCTTGCTCAAACTTTTGCAGTCTGGAACCCCACCATCAATGGAGTATGCCTAGTGTTAGGATAAACGTGACTGTTTACCCACAGCCTACAGGCTTAAATGATGCATTCACCTCCTCAGGGTGGCTATCATCAACAATGACCATGATGAAGCCAGTAAGCAGTGCTGCATGTTCACATTTTCTTATCATCTTTCCTTCTCATAGTTCTGCTGCTTCATTTCAGTGTTCATAGATGTGGACTATTAAGATAAATTGTGAGTACAAGTTACAAACATCCCCACTGTACAAGCTGAGGGATATTACTCCTGAACATTTTGCTTCAAGAATTCTTCAGGACAGAATTTGGATAGCACTTGTGTTGTATGATAAATGTTTTACTTTATGGGGCTAAAATGTAAGACCGACTTTGTGTTGGTTTGAAAAATAATGAAACGAATGAGATATAAATGGGAGACTATATTTTGGAATCTGAGATCCCTTATTTCATACTTCTCAAGGCACCAATATTAGAACTTCCCTTTCTTCACAAAGGACATTCTTCTTTAAGCAGAAATGATGAGGTATACTTTTAAGAGACATGAGTATTAAAAGGCTGGAACTCAGGAAATGAGTATCTGCCTATAGCATTACTTAGGATGAAGAGGAAAGAACATTGCCATAGTCTAGATTAGGGAACCTCCTGAAAAAAATCTGACCTTGGAGTACATCTCTAAAAATGTTATTCATGATCATCACCAAGTAGCCGAATAATCCTGGGAAATTGCTGTTCTCCACATAAGCTGTATTTTCTTTCTTTAACAAAATTTACTTTGTCTTCACTGTTTTTTGCCTAATTTAGCCTGGTTTAACATTTTAAAAATTTCAAGCATTTGCTTCTTATAATATCTTTGGAATAGCTAATCTGAAATCACAGTTTTCAATCAGAGAAGAATATTGGATGCCTTAATGGAAAGATTGGGACAAACTTAAGTTTTCTTTCCATCCCCTGACCCTCATTTAGATTCCTGGAATCCACTTTGTTGATGTCTGGTCATTGAGTCCAATAGCGTATTTCTTCCATCTTTAAACAGTGCAAATTTGAAGCAAGGGCCTCTGCTTCTGTCTTCAAATGAATGAGAATACCGTTTTAAGAGAAAATGGCGGCTAAGATGTCAGCGCTCTGAATCACCTCTATCAAAGAGACTGATTACAATGTTGATGGTGATTTTCAAGGCCATCTCTGTCTTGCCTCAGCTTCTTAAGAATGTATAATGCAGTCCAACCTTAAGACAAATAGGTCAAACTGCAAAACTCTGCAGGAATATAAGAATGAATTTCAAATAATAAGGCTGCCTAACTTTGAGATTCTATATACTGTATAAGTGTCTTCTAACTTGAAGAAATACCTTTTAAATGACTTTCCATCATGATGCATATTGGTGTCCAGTCTTGCCATTCTCATGAATTTTTAGCTGTTGTTTCTAGCATTTATTAAGAGTCACTGATGTTTAATCTTTAATGATGGTTGAAGAGGGAATATACGTACACAGTTTTCATCATTTTTTTTTCCTGCTGATGAGCTCTGTAAAACATTTGTTCTCCTTTGGGACAGGGGAAAATATTATTGGGAATATCCCATCTGCAGATAAAGTCAGGGACCATTTCTGGTCCTGTCAAAGATAAAAATAAATACAGTGTTCAGCTGTATTAAATATCATACTTGAGCATAAGGGAGAATGCATTTGTCTTATTTCATTTGTCTTCCCAGTCTGTGCCCAGTTAGCACTGTAATAGCAATGAACTTCACAGGCAGTCAGCCCCACTCTTTTGTGTTTCCTTCCAGTTCTAAATTGAAAATATATTTTTGAAAAGGACTATGACAAAAGCAATTTGAGTTAGTAATATCTTGCAAGAGAACCCAATTTAAGATTACCTTTATGGTTGTTCATTGCTACCAACTGTAGGCAGATGTCATGGTGATCCTCTTGATATTAGTATTCAAGGAGAGTCTAGCCTGACAGTGTTCAGGTAACATCACAGACTGGGCTGTAATATTAAGATTCAAGTTGTGGTGTTCATGGAAATCTAGTGCAGAGGGAGCCACAGTAACTGAAAGCAGCACAGTCACATTTTCATGTGGCTCTTGCTCAATGTGTTGTACTTCTATATTTAGCAAAAGCCACATGATGCTGATGACTAATTAAAATGTATTGAGAAGAGCTTTGTAACCATAAATGTAGAGGATATAGGACAACAACCGTGTCTTAGTTGATTTTCTGACCTGTAACTAACCATGTTGTATCTTTCCATGTCTTCATCAAAGACCCACCATGCTGTAGCAGTACAATTAGACCTTTCAGAGTAGGGCTGTGACAGTTGTCACAGGATCAACGATGCATAAATATATAGAGTCGAAGGCTTCTATGAGACCAAGTGATGACCCTAGAAGGAGAAAGTATGTTTAAAGAGGACCAGCTGTCTTTGAAAGTATGATTTATTGAAGCATTCACCTCTGTTCTTCCCCAAGCCATAGAAAATAGGATTTAGTGACTGGATCTTTTCCTCTTTCTCTCTCTGTCCTCTTCTTTTTCTCCTTCCCCTCCCTAGCACTGGAGCGAGAAGCAGTCAACAGATTCTATACAAAATGATGCTTCTATGAGTCATATCGCCTCTTATAGCATGAAATCCATACCAAATAACAGTGTCGCTTATAGTTGTTACTGTGCTTCACTTGAGAAAGTCCGGATGTAGGGATGATGGATAATACAGAAGGGTGTCAGTTACAGTGCTCAGAGTGTTACTCAGGTCTCCATGTTGTGGATTATTTTCAGCAACTGTTATTCCCAAGAGAATTCCTATTTACCACTTATATCCCTGAAGTTCATGTGTAGCACCTACACCTCTGTCAGTTGTTGGTGAGTCTGCAGTGATTTAAACTGTATACTCTGCACTGGTGTGATCAGAGAGTCCATTCTCATTTTCATCAGAGTAGGAATGAAATGAAAAGTAAGCATTACTGCTAAGGAACCATGTAGTGCATTCCAGAGGCAAATACAAATAGCATTTAGCTCTGTCATTTTGACTGATCCACATCAGGATGGCTCTGTACTCCCCTAAATAGCCAAGAGTTAACTATTCTTGAGACCTAGTGTTGGTGCCTAGGAGCTTACAATTTACCTGCATTTTCCAGATTCCCCATTCTGTGTTTTGTTTGACTTTTAAATCCATATTGGCCTCTACTTGTATCATGTTCTAGGCGCTTGGGATGTTTTGGATCACATAGGTTCTTTTTTTGGGGGGAGGGGTACAAACCGGGGATTGAACTCAGGCCCTTGTGCTTGCCAGGGAAGTGCTTATTCCACTAGGCCATCTTCCCGGCCCCCTTGATCACTTAGGATATGCTCTTGAACATACATTATTTTCTTGATCTCAGCAGAGTAATGGCTGAAGAAATAGTTCAGAAAGCAGTATTCTGTAACAATTCATGAACTGCATCCTCTGCTTGTGTCGGAGGCACAACATGTATGATTTTATTTGTGCCTTAATCAACAGGAAAAAATGCCAAGCAGCTTTGACTAGCTGGCAGTGGATATGTTTGTGTTTCCTTATTTTCTCTATAAGACACCTGCTTGAAATGAGAGCCGGCAGAAACACCAAGTAGGTATCCAGGGCTTCATTATAGCAGCATCTCTAATGATCAGAGAAGCCTTTTTATACAATCTTGTTCCTGATCATGCAGCTGAACATCTGTCTACCTGTCTGTCCACCTTTTAATTGCATCATCCGGGCCTCTCTGATCCTAGATGGTTCTGTCAGTGCAGCTCTACAGTTTCTTATCATAGTTAACACAATTTGGGGTTTTTTGTTTTTGTTTTTGTTTTTTGGGGTTTTTTTTTTTTGCAAAGCAGAACAGTGAAACTGGAAGCTTTCTAATAAGCTTGAATTGAACCATTTTATGAGAAGTTAATTTGTTATTGCATATCCAGTGAAGCTCTTTTTCTAATTTATTTCTCAAAGCAAAATGCTATCTATATAGCAAGAAGAAGCCTGTCCTTGGGAGTATTTTAAGCATTATATTGACTGGATACAAGATAAATTTATTTTGTCTGCATGTCATAATCTGCTGAACATTGATTTCTGGAAATAATTTTGGTAGTAGGAAGTCATAAATTCACAAATTAATTCACTTTTTTTTTTTTGCTAAATACTCAGTAAGACAAACCTGTTGTGTATACAGCTGTGTGTATGTTTCAGAAGTAAGATATGCTTTCCACTGTAAAAAGAGATGAGATACATACAGATTAATTATAAGAGAAACATGTTTATATCAATAAGGAAACTTAGACAGTAGTATTATACTCCAGCAGAAAAAAGATTTACTTCCACTTGTACCAGTCAAAATGGTTTTATGAAAAGAAGTATTCTTAAGTAGAAAATGGACAAATGGAGATTTGTGGCTTGTAAGAATACAGTGATTGAAGTTACCCTTTTACATAAAACATAGAAATAGAAATCTCAAGTCATGTTGAAAGAGTGGTATATTATAGGCCAGTTTGGCTGAAAATTGGAAAGAGTAACTCATGAGAAATAATGATGGAAAGTAGATTGGATTACATCTTTTAGAAATGTCATGTTAGGGACTTTGGATTTCTTCAGTAGAAAACAAGACTTATCACTAAAGCCCTAAAAAAATGGAGAAATTGCAAGACTTATATGTGTTTCTTAGTATATTGATGGAAGAAAATGGTATGAAGGAAGAAAGATTGCAGAAGGGAAAGACAAGACTGGGAGATCACAGTAGTCTGACAAGGAGTGTAGAGCTTCAATCAGGGCAGATGTAGTGGGAAACAGAGATGAAGACTTCAAAGAGGTGGAGTGCGCAAAAGGCAATTGATGGCTGAAAAGTGGAGTGGAAATGACTAGTGGAAATGGATGCCCTTAACTCCTGTGATGAAGGGGCCAGGAGGACGGGCAGGTAGATGGATGGGTGTGATAGATTTTGTTGTGGACTTACTGAATGCTCATTGATCTAGGTGGAAACGTCAGAAGTTTGTTGTCAGCATGGATGTGGGAGTGAATGAAATGTATCTAAAACGTTTCTGTAATTACAGATGAATCGATAACATCTGATAAACATCTCTATGTTAGCTACATTTATTAAATACAATAAGCATTGTCATCTTCGTGAGCTGACATAATTCTATGGAGGAGTAAGACGCTTTTTATCCCAGTAACATTTCTAGTTAGACTTTTTGAGACTCCTTTCTCTGTTGCCTTATGAGAACTCTCAAAATAACCATGGTTGGTGGACAGGAAGAGGAGAAAAAATTTCTGGAATAGGTACAAAATCTAAAATAGCCAATTAGATGGAAGACTGGGAAAACAAGGGCTCCCAAAATGGAAAAGAGATTTTGGAGGTGAGAAAGGATCAGTTCTGTGAAATACTGAAGGAGATTGAGATAGTGGACAGGCTGTTGGCTGTGTTATGTCTCAAAGGACATTAGAGAGTAGTTTCAATAGTGTGGATGCAAGAAAATTGTAAGAGCTGAAGGAAGGACTATTTGGTGGGGATGTAGGGGCAGAGTGTGCACAGTACTAATCAAGAAAAGGCTGAATTTTGCATGGGATGAGCCAAGGCCTCCTTCCACAAATGTATGGTTGAAGTAGGTTCCTTGTGAGGCGCCTTTAAGGCTTCCTCACACTCTGACTGAATTTCCTTAGCCATACCTGAAAGCACTGAGCTACAACTCCCCGTCCTATACTCTAAAGTGAGCCAGGGTGGCTATCAGACAGCCACAGCCAGCTCTTAGTACTTACATCCCTTTGTTGTACTTGTTAAGTAGTTTCACATATGTTGTTTTCTTTCTTTCTTTCTTCTTCTTCTTTTTTTTTTTTTNGGAACCAGGCATGAAACTCAGGCCCTTGTGCTTGCCAGGCAAGCACTTATTCTACTGAGCCATCTCCCCAGCCCAGATATGTTGTTTTCATTTTCTTATTTACCTCTCTAAATTAGAGTCTGAACACAAAGATTATTTATGAAAAGTAATTGGCCTATTGGCTTAGAAATAAGAAAGTTGGCCTTTGGTTCTATTCTGATGCTTGATTGGGACTTCAATAAATTGGATACTATATGTTGATTACTAATTCAAAGTCTGCAGAATCTTAAGCTGATACTTAGCTTAGGAAGCATAGCAACAGAACTAATAATAGCCAGTAATATTATTAAGCAGTAGTGAGACAAAAACTACTATGGTTGTCTCATCATGAGCAATATTGCTCCAGAGCATTATAGTATAATATTTTATACATTTTCTTAACATTAATTGTTTTGGATTACATGAGACTGTAGGGTAGAAATTTAAGTACAAACTCGGTTTTGTTCATGTGACGTGGAATAGGGATGGGAACCCCTGAGAGCTTTCAAAGGTTTTTGTGGGATCTCTATAGGGCAGAATAGTTATCTTTTAATCTTTTAGCTATGAAGAAGTCATTGAAGATTTTGGTTTTCTGCCTACTTCCTTCTTTTAATGTAATTTCCTCACAGTCCTCCAAAAGATGGCTAATTGTGCTGCAGCATTGATAAATGTCATGTACATCCTAAAAGTAGTGAAGTAGTGTAAACATGTGGCTTCTTTTTTTTTTCAAAAGATCTATCCAATAATTATCCTGAAGGCTACTGCAATATGCAAATAACAACATGCATCCTTGTCTCCTAAATTAGAATATAAATATTGATTTAACATGTGCAAAAAGAAAACAATATTCCTGACAAATGTTAGTCTTGTTTCAAGATAGTAGGAAGAACACTGGATTGTCAAGCTTTGACAGGTCTGAGTGGCTCCTTTACATGTCATTTGCTAAAAAGTGGCTCCTAGCTTTGTTCCTCGCCTACTCAGTGGGAGTTCTAGTGTCGGTCCTGCCTAACACACGAATTCCTAGAGGTGTTGACTGTGTTAATGTACTCAGTACACCATGTCATGCTATACAAGTGTAGATTATTATTATTTCAGAAGAAACTTTGTCATCTCTGAATTATTAATTATTATTAATTTAAAATGTACTAAGCATATGACTTGTCCTGGTTTCCACACAGAATTTAAATGGGACTTGGATAAGAATGTCAGCTAGCTCCCACCTTTCACACTAGGGAAATTGAGGCAAGTAGAAATACAACTGAATACTTTTGTTTTCCATTTAGACCATTTCCCCTCACACAGTACTAACAAAGTTAGTACACAGCATAAATTAAACTGAGGTCATTTAAAACTGTTGCATAATGCTGCAGAAAAAATGTACTCTGCACAGGAGGATCACTGTGAATTTGAGACCACCCTGGGGGCTACAAAAGTGAGCATAAGGCCAGGCAGAACTGCATAGCAAGACCCTGTCTCAAAAAAAAAAAAAAAAAAAGTCCTCTGAAAATGAAATGATAATCTCACCCGTATTTCCCATTTTAATGAAAACACAACTGCCTCTGATCTGATCTATGTAATAGTCCCATCTTGGTGTGTATGTAGATGTATTTGGGATCTTGTGACTGCAAATCTGAGCACAGTTGTCAGTGACCGCTCAGAAGGGCATGTTTTTGCCATCATAGGAGCTCTCGACCCCTCTGGCTGTTGTTTCAGTGGGTGGCTGGAGGCAGAAGACCTGCCCACAGTCTTCATTACTCTGAGACCTGAAATTTTTCTCCAGGTCGTGTTTACCACAGGTTCTCAATACACTGATTACTTCCTAATGCCACTCACTCAGACCACCTATATTCTCAGAAATGCCAAAGAAATGCTGCTCTGCAGTCTCTCAGAATAATTTTCCCAGCTGAATTTGTCAGGCCAAATTTAAAAGAGCAACATGCAATTAAATATTCATTTTTAATTTTTTTATTCGCTCACTGCTCCAAGTCGCAGGTTTTATAAGATTTCTCTGACTGTGTCGTATGCTATTCTACACTGTATTTTAGTATTATTAATTAATAACTCTTTTCAAGCTTAAGTAATGGTGAGGTGGATCTGGCCGGACATTTTGGCAAAGTAATGTTAATGTATAGCCTCTTTCAGGGGAATATTATGGGAATGTATAATGATAATATCAAAACTGCGTTTAATTCCTGAAGAGGAAGGAAGGCTAGCACATGAGAGACAGAAATCTGCTGTTCTCTTTGTAAGTGAAAGGTCATGCTACTGAGCGCTGCAGGGTGGACTGGTGAGAAATGAGCTCCCGTTTGCTAGGAATTAGAATGAGTCTATCTGATTTTCCTTCACTTGTGACCTTTAAAGATGCAGCTTTTAGATTGATAAGCAGGTGGATGCTTTTAGTAACCCAATGCAGAATTTGTTTCATATAAAAAGACTATCTTTCAGACACCAAAGATATTGCTTCCACAAAGGTTTTTTTTTTTTTTTTTTTTTTTTTCCTCCAAAGCCTCTGGAGAAAGAAATTCAATGATTATCTCTTATCTGTCACACAAAAAGAAAATTCAGAATTACTGTATGTTCAATTAGAACATTTTTTTTTCTCAAAGCATTAATCATTTTCTGGAACACATATCCTCCAGTGAAGACTCTCCAGGAAGGGCTGGCAGTGGGCACTCCTCCTTGCTCTCCCCTCTGGATTTCCTGCGCCACGATGGAGCCTCCTGCATGCCAGTAAAAGAGCTTCCTGTGTTGCTATAGTAATCCTTTTATGTTGGCCACTGGGCTATCTTGAAGGCCATCAGACGAGAACAAGGAGTGGGGAGCAGTCTAGAGTTGATGTCAGGCAGCTAAAGGTAATCTGCACCTTATATTTGGAGATGTTTTGTATACGAAAGACAGGATGCCAATCAATGCGAACTCTCAGACCACTGTGGGCCCAATTTGATGTTGGGATATTTAAACACAGATTTCATAGGATATGTGCAAAACCTAAACTTGCTTTATTTTTATTTTAAAACATTGAAATGCCTTACTTTTCCCTGGCCAACTAGCTTAAATTTCTCTTCCTCGTTCCCTGCTTTCAGTTTGTAATTACTTCATCCATCTTATTTGTTCTAATTTCCTCCTTTATTTTCCTTATCCCTCAGCTATCAACAACTCAAGGCCATCAGCCTCTATTTTATTTTGTCAAATGGTAGTGTTTTATTGGGCTTCTGTGCAGTTTCTGTTTTTCATTTGATATTCCTACCTGATAGTGAATTCTTCATAAAGCACTCTGATCAAATACATCAGGCCTTCGTTCTTTTCCTGTGTACAGGTTTTAATTTCCTACTCAATTCACAAATGAGGTTAAAAATTTATTCCTCCCATATGTATGCCTGACTTGAAATGTTTGGGAAGTCGGAAGAATTAACTGAGTAACTTCTATCCTTCCTGCAGCAGTCTATAGTGAGGACATTCATCCCAGTACCATATACCAGAAAGTCGTTCTAAATTTAAAAAGATTTTGGTGGTAAAGACATAAACAGAAACCCCACTGGCACAGAATGGGTTGTATAGACTTCATTACCATCAGAAATGTCTCAGGACTTCAGCGTACTATGGATAGAAGTTGCCTGCTTGCCCAGACGCTACAGCCGGGTTCTGTAGACCCTGACCTCCCATTTCTAACCTCTCCACCATCTGTTCTCCTGTGAATCTGTCATCCCACGAACCTTCGCAGATGGCCTCCCAGGCACTGTTCCAGGCTCTGAGATGACAGACTAGCCCCTACTCTCAAGGAACCTGCATTTCAGTCAAGTTTGACCTGTCGTCAGGAGAGGACCCCACTGCAGATGGACCTAGATCCTAGACCTTTATTTACTGTGCATTGTAGAAGCCACTTAGGTTGTTGAGTGTATGAGAATTTAAAAATTGATTTCTTCAGTCACTCTGGCTACTGTTTAGTTGCTCAATAGTCATGTATGTTTAGTGGTTACCATTTTGAACAAGCATAGGTGTCTTCCCTTATCCAATAAAGGAGATAGATCAGATAGTGCTGCTCCAGAACATTCTAAAGGTAAATAATTATTAAACAGGAAAATCTATAAATAAGTAATATTTGTTTTTCATTTCCAAAAGTATTTAAGCTTCTTTGGTTTTCACAATTATTTCTGAGAATAGCCAACCCGAAAGCCATTTTCAAGCAAAAACACCATGCTGGTGGGGGCAGTGTGGGGTTCAGAGTCCCGACACAGGGGGGAGGAGGGCTACTGCTGAGTTATCTACCTCTAGGGTGGAAGAGGCCAACACAGAAAGGCTGAGGACCTATCTAGTCATTCATTCATTCATTCATTCATTCATTCATTCATTTATTCGTTCATTCGTTCGTTCGTTCGTTCGTTCCATGGGCTCTTCTCAGGCACTGGGAGGTCCTTATGGAGGAGGTAACTAGAACTATTTTTCTCTTAGTGGAAGGAGGCAAGGGTGAAATAGGATAGGATCACAGTTTACATGCCATAGGAATGAATGACCCTGCAGACACTTGGCAAGCATGCCTGACCTGGTGACAAGTGAAGAGAAAGGAGAGAAACAGAAGAAGGTACACCAAGGAAGGCTCACAAGTTGTGTTGGAAGTATAAGTTTTTCTTTGTGTTTCTTTTATCCTTCAGTAGAATAAATTAGTTTAAAATTCAGATTACAGAAAATGGTTTGGTGATTGCCAGTTATATAAAGTGAGTAATCATATACTTCTTAAGTTAGCAAAACTCTGGATGTTACTAAATATTTGCTATGAAATATCGTTCTTTTCTGGTGTTCTGGAAGGGAGGCTTTGTTTCATTGCATGTAAGCATGGCTCGCTAGAACATGAGCCGTTCTGTCTCTAGCATCTTCTCACGCCCAGTGAGGCTGGCTTCCTTGCTGTTTCTGGAACACACCGAGCCCATTCTCCCTGTAGGACTCTTGTTTTATTGCTCATTTGCCTAGAACTTCGACATGTTTCTCCCAGCTATCCATTTGACTGCCTTGCTCATGTCCAGATTCTTGCCAGATGTTACTTTATCACACGCACTGCCAACTGTCCTGTTGGAAATAGCTGCTGCCCATACACAGTCCCAACACGCCTTGACCTGCTGGAGTGTTCCAAGGCCTGATCACTGCTGACATCTTCTATGTTGTTGTAGATTATGGTCAGACTCCCAACTCTAGAATACGAAACCCATGAAGACATGAGCTTGAACTTGTTCATTTTCCTGTCACCAACTCTAGAAGACTATTTGGCATATGGAGGTTTCGATAAATAGTGGGCTGAATCATTTGTTGTGACTGATAGAAATGGTTAGATTAGCTGTACTAATGATGCTTTGCTTCTGCTTCTCTTTTAAAATTAGATTTTATTGGTTCATTTTTGATATACATAAGTCACTTTCATCATAGAGAATTTGTACCTGTACATGACATAACTTTTTTTCCTCTAATTCCCTATCCTTCTTTCAACCCCTCCTTCCCATTTGTGAAGCTTTGTTTCCATGTTTTTCTTCTTTTTTTTTTTTTTTTACTTTTTCCTTCTTTCCCCCCACCCCTCTTCTTTGTTTTCCTCCCCATTTGAACATTTTCCTCCCATTTTCATAATACTTGTATCCATCTTGGTCCTATTATACATTCTCACAATAGCTATTAGATATCTTCATTCTTATATGTGCTTTCAGTTTCTCACACCAAAGAACGCGGTATTCACACATATGTCTGATTGATTTCACTTAAGAGCGTGAGCTCCAGGTGCATCCATTTTCCTATAAATGTCTCAAGCACATCCTTCCCTTTTACTTCTGTAAAGATAATTGAGGCTTAGTTTTGTGGCAGCTGGTATCTCAGCCATTCTCAGTTGCCTAAACTTAGAGGCCACCTTCACCTTCTCTGTACCAGGCACCATTTGACCAAGCTGATGCCCTGCTGCCTGCCACACACCCAGGCTCACTCTAGTGTGGCAGTGTTCAAATGTAGCTCACGGGCATGGCCACTTCTCCACAGCATGTAGCTTGAGTGCTGTGGAGATGGAGAAAATATGTCTGTGGGACCAGGGTCATGGCCATCCAAAGGGTCATCATCCTTTTCCTTTCCTCCCCCCCCCTTTCTGTTCACATCTTTCAATAGAATAGCAGCAACTAATGATAGCGTCCTTATGGACACAGGTGTTAGAGTCTCATCCACTCGTTTTCAGTGCTATTTCGATGTATAAATAAATTTCAGAAGTAAAATGTAGGGTTGGGTGGCGCAAGATCTGCCAGGTCCTTTTCCTGTGTAGCATGTAATTCATAATTGAAAGAGCTTGTGTGTTGCTGCCTCGCTTTGGCCATGTGGCCCTAAATCTAAACAGGAGAGAAAAGAAAAAGCAGTGTTTCAAAGAGGCAGTGGTTAGGAGAAAGGGTTGGGAGAGAACTGCTTCTCTTTTATTGATTTTGTGAAATTGTTTGAAGAATGAATCAGCATTTGGAGGTATAAAAATACCGGCTTCGAGCCACTTTTCAATTAGGTGAATGTACTTTTGCTGAAAGGTTCTGTTGTTCTTGAAATGCACTTCCCTCTGTTCTTTCGGAGTCTCTTTAATCAGTGGTGATGTGACAGGAGGAACAGCAACCTTCCTGACTCCCTGCTTCCCTCCTTCTCCCTCTCTTCTGTGAGGCCAAGTCTCCAGGAAAACTGACTGGCAAAATTGTTCCTTAATTGGGGCAAGGTAGTTCTATAAAGACTGGCACCCTCCGGAACATAACAAATTGAACTACCAAGAATGTGTGTTCCCCACGTTTTGGTTTTGTTTCAACTGAAAATCCTAAGCAGCCACAAATGGCTTTGAAGTGGGCATTTATCACTTTGTGTTAAAATATGACTGAAGTTTAAATTTGTCATATTATTATTGAGTCCTTGTTAATGAGACTTGTGTGTCACGGTTGTGTCTGTAGTCAGGTCACTGCATTTAAAATGCAGACAGCAGTGAATTTTGTATGTAAGCTGAGTGCCTCAGGCTGCTAGGTATGTAGTGGCCAAAGGAAAATAAAATTCCCATTGCCTTTTTTTTGTTTGTTTGTTTTCTAGGAGGTAGGAGGAGTGGAGAAGTTGGTCTGGGGTAAAAAAGGATTATAGAATAGCATGTGACCCCTTCTTGAATATATAGTACAATATGGGTTGCAAATTTGCCCAAAATGCAAAAGAAGCTTCAGCAGGCATAGAACCAGGAGTAGTTTTAAGTATGTTAACTAAATTGTTTTTAAAATTGCATGTAAAATACCAGCCCCTTAAGAAAAACTGCTGAAGAGCTGAGAAAGATGACGTTTATTGTTACTAATACTCTTCAATTGCTGTGTATCTGTGGCTTTATCATGAACGTGGTGCTCCCTTCCACCTTTGTCCTCTTCTCACTATAGCCCTGTCCCTATTGGTCTTATATATGAAAATATTGAGAGAAATGAAGTAACATCTCTATGTGAAAGCAAATGTGGGATGCTGAGGTTTTGGGCTCACGGCTAGGACCTGAGGATTCATGCCGAATGAGACCCCTGCTGTATTCCACAGGAAGCAGGTGACCAGAGAGCTGTAAAGGTCCAGAGGGAGGGCTGCGTCCTAAGAGCTTAGGAGCCCTGAGCTTACCTACAACCACCCTGTGTTGTTGGGCAGGTGACCTGATTCCGCTGCTTTGTCATCTGTCACAATTAGGCAGCTACTGTCACAATTAGGCAGCTAACCCGCAGTTTGTATATTTTTCATTTAGTGAAATGACGTATGTGAAAACATAACTATAATCAGTATTTTCATACTGAGCCTTTTTAAAAATATAATACCACCTTGTATTATATATCAACTTCAACTGTAAGCGTCTATCAATGATTCTAGACTTTATTTATACCTCCCTATCTGATGATCCTGAACAAGTTAGTAAGCTGCCTCAGCTTCCTCACTTATGAGATGAAGTAAGAATTCATCTCAGTTGGGTTCTACTGAGGACACCCAAGCTAATCCATCTCAAGTGCTTAGAAAATTCCTAATACAGAATGAGCATTCAACTGATGTTAGGCGCTATCAGCTACAATATTAGCTTGTCTCCTTATAAATTATAAATTACATTCACAGTTGTTTTCACTATAAATTCATCTGGTAAGACACTGTAGTAAGTTCAGAAGTGTTTGATCTGATTTTAAACCTAATAGGTAGCATGATACTCTCCTCAGTCTTTGGACTATATAAATCAGGATGCTGGCAACTTGGTTTCTGATGCTTTGGCATTGACTGATCAACATTTGGTTCATTGGTGAGCATTTAAGAACCACCAGTGAGAGTGTAAGAAATTAGCAATCCTTCATACTGTCAGGAAGCATTGAGATTGAGCTGTCAGGGGGCTGAGGGTGAATGCTTCATTGGATTGAGCCGCCGAACCAGTTGGATTCTTTGTCTTCCATGGCATTCTTGGATAGAGTCCATTTAACTAGGAAGAAAAGTCTTTGGCCAGTTCATTTAATGAAAATGAACTTTTAGAAAAAAAATGGCATGTTAACCATTTAGACATATTGAAAATAGGAGAACATTAGTTATTGATTAAACTCCTTTAAAAATAAATCAGAAAAATGCTAAGGCACGAAGTAATGCATAACTTTCAACTTTAATGTATAGCCTAAACCATACCTTTAAAATGTTAAGAAAATAATTTTTTTTAATTTATCAAACTGCCAGCATTTATTGGATGCTGAGGTAGTAGTGGTAATGAAGAGAAAACAGGAGAAACTGAACATTTGGGGTTATTCTTGGTAATAATATCTAAACTTTTGCGAATGTGATTTACTTTTCATTTTTTGAGATTCTTCTGTGTGCCCCCTCTTTTTAGACGAACCCTGTCTGACTGACTATAACCTTTAAATAATTGGTAAACTGGAGCAGTGAATCTGACATTAAAATCTATTGAAAAGAAATGGTGCCAGGGAGCATTTATTCAAGTAAAGGAAGGCCAACCTATTGTCCCCCTCTCTTGTGCTATGTGTCCGAATTATTTGTTACTTAACTCGCACCATGGTCAGAAGTAGTATTAAAATTAATAATTCACATTTATGTCTGTTAGTAATGACATAATAATGAATCACATGTAGGCCATGAAATGATCCATTTACTTACCTGTCCATCTATGTCTTCTTTACCATCTCTTCCTCCAGATCTGACACACAATCTGTGTTTGCAAGACTGTACCCAAGTTTTAGCTTCAGTGATTGGATCATGGCTCCAAATCTACCCAAGCCCTTCAGCACTTGTCTTCACTCTTCCGTTACATACATTCATTCCAATCAGGAGCTGTTTAGTGAGTGTTAGGCACTGGGGATACCATGTGAATAATGTGGCATAGCCTCTACTGGCATAGACTGTATGGAACAGTGAGGATGAATTCGGAGTCTGGCATTCCCAACAAGGCAGGAGCTGCAGCAAGGGTCCAGTGTGCTGTGTGAGCTCAGGCACTGGCTTAGACTTCTGCGCTAACCCTACCTTGCTCTAAATATTAGTTTCCATAGTAGCTTTCAAGGAAATCAGCATTTAATTTTATAGTGTCTTCCATTGTTGCCTCTTCTTGTCTGTTTCCATTTCCCTAGCTAGATGATAACTACCTTGAGATCGCAGCCTTTATTTTACTTCCTTTTTAAGCTGCTGTTTTAAGCCTGAGCCTTATACAGCATTCACTGGATGGTACCTACTCTAT
>NDGN011549608.1:0-11402 GCA_002564285.1 Tympanoctomys barrerae | reverse complement strand
GTGTTTGAATTCAACTAAACATCTAACACTGTCTAGCAGTCTATAATATTAGTGGGTTATCCTACCAAATTTATAGAAGAGAAAATATTTATAAAGAGATTTATTTAAAAGTGAATTGTCTGAGAAACTTGGCATAGTAGATGGGAAAATCAGGGGGTTTTCTCACGGGCACCTTATTAGAGTCTATATTCCTTACCACTATAATAAAAGAATGCCCTTCTCCAATTAAGTATTGCATTTCTATGAAGAGATTAACAATAATAATCAATTACTGACCTCAAAAAATCACACCTAACATTTTTCCATTCTCTGTGCACAGGCTGTGAAGCGTAGGATGTGCCCCAACTCCACACTGATTTTTACCTCCAGAAATTAGGGTCTGCCTGATAGTTCAGCGGACTAAAGTACCTGCTTAGGCAAAGTGCATAGGCCGGGGTTCCATTCCCTGCATGCAGTGCCAGTGCCGGCCCCACCCCCAGGGCGCACTGAGACTGATTGAGACTGTGCATGATGGCGCGCGCCTGTAATCCCAGCGCTTGGGAGGCTGAAAACGAGAATCATTATGAGTCCGATCTACAAAGTGAGACCCTGTAGACACTGTAAACCCTGTGCTAAATACAGAAAAAAAATGAATTTGAAATAAATAATTTCTTTGAGCAGGTGATTAAGTGTTTGAGTGCATACAGTTCTATGATTCTCTAAACAATTATCACTGTGTAATTATCAAGATTTTCTTCTGATTGCTTAATATTAAACTTTGTGGTTCTGATTTTTACACTCACAGAGGATCAAGCAACAGTACATTTGAAGAGCTCATACTTGTAATGAACTCACAAAAACTTGTGATAAAGGAATCTGAAGATATCAACAAAAAGCAATGGACAGAACACTGTTAATTTATTCAATTAATTATGTAATGCATAACAAAATATAAATACAGTGATAGTGTAAATATTTGGAAAAGCCTTCATAAGCAACATTATTTTGTTTGTGACCACTGTACATTTTAATGATTATTTCATCCTGACTTTGGCTGTGAAGTGAGAGAGAGAGAGATCTACCAGCAACAAAAAGATCTACTACACCATCAGCTCGTATATTGAAGTGTCAAAGCCTGTGACAGTTATTTCTCAAAACTAGAACTATAAAATAGTCTCACATTAGGCAAAATTTTGTCATTGTTTTAATGTGAAATGTTGGATTACTTGGACATGCATGTTTTATTAAAGCTAATTGCCTCTGATACTTCAGATTGTAAGATTTTGCTAAAGTATATTTGACCTTATGGTATTTTATGTATCAGAATATATCTATGTATACTGAATCATAGCAAACCATGTAATTTGACAATCTGTAGAAGGGGTTGTTTTATTTTGTTTCTGTCAGAAGCTTTTCCAGAATCTTATTAACCACTGTAAACTTCCTTTAGTTTTTACACATAAATGTCTTAATTGCTCATGTATTTGGAAAGACACTTCTGTTGCTAAACATTTTAAAAATACATTGTAAAGGAAGCTTTAGTAAATATACTTAGACTATTTTTAAAATAGAACATAGCCTCAAAAAATAAAGTAAAACATAGTCTCATAAAACAAAAAATCATGATTAATAAATAAAACCACTTAGACATTCTAATAGCAGAGTTAGGGCAATTTCGATTAACGTGATAGCACAACATACCATAACATTGCTTCCTAGCCTTGCCCTGATACTGTCTTTCTAACATAGAGTGGGATTCACTTCCTCCCTTTTCTGCTATGTTATCAGTATCAACCATCCCCCCCCCATTTCCTCTCTGAGCAGTTTTCTGGCCCAGCTCAATTAAAGGACAAATCCATCGCAGTCTACAGCCTAGGAATTATAATGAAGTCAGCTGTCAAACTCCTATCTCCCAGCTGCCCCTCTGCGGGTAATCTGATGGCCACTTGTCAGCTGCTTCACCCAGTCAAACACAGACAAAGGGCCTCTGATGGCCTGCTTTACTCTAATCAATCTACACAGAGGCAGATGTTGAAAACCCAACAGGAAAAGGGATAATTTGATTTAGCATTCAGAACTGCCTCCTCCTATTGATATATCAGATCTCTCTGAACTCGATATTCTTTTACAACCATGAGGAAAATGACTTTGTTTATTTATTTTCCTCATTCTGTCATTAAAATTAGTGCTTCAAAATGATATTTGGTGGTGTAGCACATTGCTAGGTAGAGCATGTCAGACTATAATACATTACTAGTTTTTCCAAGGTATAAGAAACCTGGGTGATTCTGAATTTTCAGAGACTTCTATAATTCCTAAATAATTTAAAATGAAAAAAGCAAAGAATCATTCAGCTTTTTCTTTTTCCACCAAGCAGGATACAGGATAGAAAGGAAAGGAAAATTAGAAAACAAAATATAGAATTTTTTCTCTGGAAGTAATTAGACATGAAAATTTGGTTGGGAAAAATAAAAACTGTGGATAGTGATTATATTCTAAAATTTTATTTTTCACACAAAAAGACTGTAGTTTTCTTAGTGCAGCATTTCTCTTACTTAAGAAAATATTGTAAACTAACATATGCAACATTAATTTTTCTGAAATTTCAAAAATGTTATTTTTATTAGACAGTACTGTTACTTGCCAACTATAGCAGGTATATTCCATAACCTGTGGAAAAGACACACATTATTGTAAATACTTAGAGTCTTACTACTGAACATCTACAGTTTTCATTTCTAATGTCTTTCTCAAGGTGGTAGATGTTTCTGGATGGTGTTCAACAATGAAGTATATAGAAGTTATTTTTTATTAAATATATAATAATAAAACCGTCTTGGGGAGTCAGTTACTTATTTAATATTTATACTAAAAGGGTAAATGCAAGCTTGTGATTGTTTATTAGGGGTTCTTTTATAATGGGAAGTGGCATCTTCCTGAATCCATGTTCTGCTATATATTTATGCAATCAATTTCACCTCAGATTTTTTGGATTAGTTTAGACTCAAATTGTCAAATTGTAAATCTTATCTTCTTTAACAGGCCTTTAAAATAAACATAACATTAAAAGTTTGAAATGCAAAAGTGATACATATTTTCATATCAAAATGTTGAAAGAATTTTTTTCTTAGGTTGGAGTTCTATTTTGCAATATTTTAAGATTATTTGAAACATCAATACATCTCTAACAAAAGACTAACCCAAACTGAAGCTCTATCATAAGTATTTAAGATCTTTCTATTGGATAAATCAAACAGAGGTAATATAAAATTCTAAGAAGATAAGAACAAATCTTTGGAAATCAAACATTTAAGGATACTCAATACGGAAATTCACTTTCAAGTCAGTATTATAAAGAATAAGCTATTATAGAAACTAGTGTGTTTCTTAAGAATTCAAATTTCAATGCTACAATGAGAATGGTTTTCGTGAATACTTTGCTATTTGTTAATCAAGATGGTAGCTGTGTGTGCACGTGCATGTGCACAAGTGCTTTAAAAATCGCAGGTTTAGTGTAAAAAGTGAAGGTGGGTCACACACCTATTCGCCATTCCTGGTAAAATCAAGATCTGCCTATCTTGTGTCTGGCCCCTGAGCACAGCAGTGAAGTGGATTTGTTCTAAGAGAAGAGCAGTGAGCCACAGGGACAAGAGTAAAAGTTTATGTGCCTCCTGTTCCTGTGTGCAGACAGAGATGGTAAGATGCAGGAAAGGAAGCTGGACTGGGTCATCTGTGTAGCTTCTAAACTTAAAGGAAAAAATGAAAAGATTCTTACAGCCTGAGACAGCTGCTAGGGAAGGAAAAATAGCTTCTTTGTAATAGCTTCTTCTTTTAAAAAAGTTCTGTGTCTTTAAAAAATACAGATGAGTGGCTTTCAAAAAATTTTTTTCAGGGGATTGATCCCTGCAAATCCCTAACACACCTGCAAGATCAACATTAGTTTTATGATGATACTAAAATGCTATTTTCCCTATTTCCTTGTGTTTTCTCATGAGTAGATTTCCAGACAGCTAATGTAATGCACAGTCTGCATGGTTTTTAAAACTCACCATTTTTAATTTATAATATAATAAATATCAATTGATATAGTCATAATTGATGTAGCAAAACCTCTTTGGGACACTCAATAATTAACAATTCTCAAGAATGTTGCAATGAATGAAAGTGAGCAACCCCAAAGTGTCCTAGCTCCAGATTTGATTTATTAGAAATAGTGTTCTCTCTCCCTCTGTCCCTCCCTCTCTTCTCTGTCTTTCTCTCAGTACAGTTAGAAGCTGGTCATCACAGGCCAGAATACGAGCCCCCAACACATTGTGTCAGACCCAGCAACCCCATCTCAGACTTCCTGCCTCTAGAATTGTGAGGAAAGCATTTGTTACTGTTTAAGCCCCCAGTTCTAAGTCATTTTTAAGTACAATGAGGAAAGACTATGATAAAGGGTTCTCTAAAATAAAAACAATCTGAGTACCAATTATCTGTATCAGTAATGTTAAAATCCTGAAGTCCCTTCTAGACTCAGAGAAGAAAATAAAAATTCATGATTCTCTTTGGTTGCAATTATGTCTTTGTGCAAAGAAGATAACACTGTTCTGATCATTGCTTTCAAATGCCACAATATTTGCCATAACAATGTACAATGACAGAGATCTATGACAATGACTCAGTTATTCTAAACATTGTATTTTTGCATTTAAAGCCCTGTGCATAGGCCTCAATTTTTCTCATTCAGCAGTATTTTTTATTATTCTCCTTAAACCTTTAATTTAGGAAACACACCTTAAAAGTTCTGGTTATGCATTCACCATAGTTGTCTTTTTTCAAGTTCATGCAGTATTCTCACTTTATATTCTAGATCAGCGGCGCTGAACCTTTGAGAGATTTCAAGCATCTTAAATAGCCTGCTGTGGCATCTGTGCTGTAGGTCTGCTACTACTGTTCTAGATTGTTTCTTTCAACTGAAGAATTTTCTCCATTACCATTTCATAATAAGCATTAATCACAACTGTCTTCTAAGAAATCCAGGCAGTTTGTATTATATTTTATGTATGATGGATTACTGCTGCAGTTAAAAACTCTTGTGCATTTTTAAAGAGGCTCACATGATTATTATTTGAGAATCCCCCCCAAAAAATGAAGCGGACAAAAGTTAATCTTTTCTACAATTTGCCAAATATAGATTTTAAGATACCAATCTTCATAATATAACAATGCGTTCTACTAAAACATATGCCACAGAATTGAGAAAGTTTTCACAAGGTATGATTTTTAGCTTTCCACATGTGTCCTCCACTTTTGAGTCAAAAATTCAGGTCTGCCAACAGGCAGCCTCAGTCAGACATTTTGAACAGATAAATGGGTCATTCCTTTCTGCCATGTCAGAATACCATGACCTGAGAATACACTATTATAAAATGTAACTTCTTTTTGAAGCCACTGTGCTTGGGATGATTTGTTATACACTGGGCCAATAATCTTAGGCAAGTTATTTAGCTTTCAGTTTTTATTTCTCCTTTTATTGCCTCAGAATGCTTATATGAAAAGCAGGATAATAATAAGGTGACTTTATTTTGATGCTATGAGTGCTGAGTGAATTAATGTGCCTAAAGTCTTCGCTATCCATCCTTTGTAGTGTAGAAGGGGCTATATTAACTTAGATTTCAAGGGCCAGCCAAATACCTCAGCAGACTAAGTGCTTGCAAGCAGGCGCAGGGGCAGGGGATTCAATCCCAGGGCCTGCCTGGCCAGCCCCACGCCCACGGTGCACTGAGATGGCAGTTGAGACTGGGTGTGGTGGTCTTTAATCGAAGCTCTTGGGAGGCTGTAAACAGGCAAATCACTATGAGTCTGCTCTAGTAATGAGACCCTGAACATCATATAGAACCTTCCCTAAAATACAAATACGTAAATAAATAAACAAGATTTCAAAACTTAGAAAATTGAAACAGAATTCTTCAGACTATAAAAAACCCTCCAAACTATTGTATCACCTCATAGGAATAAGCAAGCTAATGAGTGCGATAACTGCCTTATGAGACTAACTTTGTTGTGCCAAAGTTTCATAACTAAAGTACTTTCATGCTTTTTACACCTAGTTTATCATTGGATTTATCTGAAGTTTCAGAGAAGATGTAGCTATAACTTATCACAGCTATTGGTGAGCACATTGACACATTTTAATAAACAGAAAATGTAGAATTGTAACTTTTAATGTAAGAGAATGTTAATTATATTATAACTGTAATGGTAAACCAATGAATTGCTGTTTATTTTGAGGCATTAATGCTTTTCTTATGGGTCTTAAGACACCTGAAAGTAGATGAGAAACTGTTGCCTGGGTCCAGGGGCAATCAATACAATTTTCAAAATAAATATCCCAGTTAGGGAGTTTTATGATCACAAATAATTAAAGATTTCACTCATAGACAAATCAGTCCAGGTGAGTAGGGAGCTCAGGAGCATGATGAGCTGTGAGCCAGACCGCCCTATGGCTTCAAGTGTATTTTTTAAGACCATGTCTGCTTTTCTTAGTTTTGCTTATTTTCAATTGTCCTTTATTTTTCACAAACAGGATCATTCCACTTGGTGGGAAAGTAAGTTTCGAGAGCCTCAGGCTGTGTCCTCCTATATGGCTCCCATTTCAGTTGCTACTTGGTACAGCAGCACAGTGTTACCAGACTGTGGTCGGACATTGTTCTTGCCACAATTTAAAGAAGGAGTAGTTTACTTTGGCTCACGGTTTCAGAAGCTACAGTTCATGGCAGTTGGTTCCAGGACAGAAACATGGCGGAAGAGTTGAGTGGAGCAAAGCTGCTGGGTTCATGCAGGTTAAAAGCAGAGTACAGGGGAAGCATTCTAGACAGGAAAAAGGCAAGACTCAAAGTCAGTTCTTATGATGTAACCAGACACACCCACAGTGTGCTTTCCTCACGCACTAAGGAGCTCTCAGGACAGTTGTGTTGATAACTGAGTTTAACTACAGCACTTGCTTAACTCTCAGCCAGGGGCACAATTCAATCTCTCTACCCTACACCCACCAGCACCAGCCACTGAGTCTCAGTCAGAGCCAGAGAACACAAGACACTGATGTGAGGTGACCTTCTAAGGTGAGTTCAACAGTCCCAAACGAGTTCAGACTTCAAGTCATCCAAACCCTGTTACCAGACATCTGAAGGAGTAATGAAGCATCCAGATAGACTGTAACTAGTCAGGCCCATAAATTCTAGTGTGCAAAATGGATGTCCAGGACTTGTGGGACAGGGAGGTGGTCAACATTCTCTGCTCTAGGATACACCATTATACAAATAGTTTGATTTGAAAGCCAATGTGTTTGGGATGGCAAGTTATGCATTGTGTCAGTGATGTTGGACAACTTATATAACTTTTAATTGCCTCAGTTTAATCATATGAAACATGGGGCAATGATAGTTATTTTGATGTCATTATGTTGCTAAGAGTATTGAATGACTTAGCATGACTTAGACCATTGTCTCCATTGTTTTTCTCAATTTATTAATAACGAGCTAGCCCTTGAAGAGGTCAACTTGTCAAGGTCAAAAATGTATCAACTTATCAAGGTCAAAAGGTCAATTATATGGTAGAGATGGGAAATAAATACAATTAAATTTTGAAGTTGATGCTAGGAACCTCTTCTAAACCACTTTCTCAAGAAGAGAAACCCTGAGTTGAAGGAGGACTTTAGAAGAGAGGCATTATTTAAGAAGCTCTCAGAAAGTTTTAATATAGAGTCTAAAAATATGAAGCCACAGGTGTGTGACACTTTCATCTTTCCTTACAAGAGTTCAGTCAGTCAAAGCAAATATTATTCTGTTCATCTCACAGATGACAAAACTTAAATTGAAAATGTCAAAGACTTGCTGAAGGTCAGAATGCTACCACTTTCAACTGAATTGCAGGGAGTAAACATAATAAAGGCACAGAATGGACATTGGTCTTGATCTTGCTTAGAATGTATTATACTGTTCTGTAAATTTTTTTGCCTCAGTTCTCCGGTTTTCAAGTCCAATTAAGAAATGTTTTGTAGTGAAGAAATTATCATGCCAGGACTTTTTAGAGAAGTGGTCACTATGGTTTGTTTTGTTTCCATGAAGGGCCAGAAACTCTTATGTAACAAAACAAGTTCTAAGTAAGATTGTGCTCATGTTTTAGAAGCTGATGAACAACCTGCCATTATTTAGTTACCAACAGCTGCTTATTATAAATTCTCTTAAAATTTGTGACTGGCATATTGAGATGAAGTAAGATGTGATCATGTTAGTCTGACTTCACTCAATGAATACCAACTTTGTGCCAGGCACTTTCTAGTTGGTGAATTAAAAAGTATTTCAAAATAAGTAAGATGGTTTGTATTCTGATGGAGCCCATATATGCACCATCCCATTACAAGATGAATCAGTTAATTAAATAATATTCATACACCTCCAATTCTAGTGCTGGGAAGGTTGAAAGCAGGAGGATCACCATGAGTCCAAGCTGCATAGTGAGATCCTGCAACAACCAAATACATTTTTATAGAAAAGAAAGAAATTGCATTTAATACACTTAACCAACCAAACACCACTGCTAAGCAACACAGACTATCATGTCCCTTGTTGACACTCATGGTCTTGGGACTGAATGGCGGCTTTATTTCCCTGCTGTCACCCAGCATCAAAAACAAAGGCTCATGCTGCTTGTCACTAGCCTAGGATAAGATAAAAATTCCAAAGTACTTTTTACTGAATGTGCATTTCTTCTGTATTGTGGTAAAGTCATAAAATCCTAAATCATGCCATGTTAAGTGTAGCACTGCCTATAATTGAGTGCACGGGTAATTTTGCAGATAGGGCTTAGGGGTTTTCTTCAGAAATTTCTCAGTAAAAGTGGTTGCTTTTGCACTGAGATAAGATAGTGAAATAAAGTGGGAAGCAGCCTTTGGGTGCTGAGATAAAGGAGGGCTTCCTGAACATCTAGAAAGCTGAAAAAGGGAGAAGGTGTGCACCTTGTGTAGGGAAAGCCAGCCTTAGTGGGGTTGTAGTTTATTCTGAGCTGGAAAGCCAACAAAGAGAACTTTGATGGGAAATTGTATAATTTTGTTACATTATTCCTCACCAGTTGCATAGGAATACTAAGTGGTAAAGATTATGATGGGAGGTAGCTGAGGAAATGTAGGAATTGTGCAAGTCTAGGTGCGTGGGACATGGCTTGGAACTATAAGAACAGAACACAGTGGAAACACGTGGCCTTCATTTTGAAGGTAGATTCATGGGAAGGATATTGGAGTGAGAAAACTCAGTATTTGTAACTTTTGCTTATTGAAAGTAGTAGGAAAAGAATTAGAGAAGTTATACATGCAAGAGTTCAACTTAATAAGTAAATTGGCTTATGGTATTCTCAAACTTCTGATGATATGAAACCCAAACTAAGAGGAGAGTAGAGGGGGAAATATATGCGCTATGCTGGAAACATACTGTGGGTATGTAAATTGATTTTTATAATGAAGTAAAAATACAGTGTAATTACCATCACTCAAGGACAACACCTTCTGGAAAATACTTGCCTCATCATTCTTGCCAGTTTTAGCAGCAACTCTGAAAATCCTCTTTCTTCAGTTAGTTGCACTGATGTGGCTGCCCTAATATCCAGAATTGATTCAGAACATTGACCTTTCATGGCCATTTTACCTTAAGGAAAAGCTGGAAGTGCACAGTGCTGATCTAGTGAGGAGTGTGGATGACACAATCTAATTTTTTTCAAGAAATTTCTGTAAAGTTTTGATTAAAAAGATATGATCTGACTTTGTGGTAGATTTTAAACTTAAGAGTTTATCAAAATATTTCATTTTGTTTTAAAAAGTAAAAACAAAAGCAAAAGCAAAAACAAACAGCAAATACAAAGAAACAAAATAACACGATATATAGGAAAGGCCTGGGGGCAGCACAGCATTGGAGAATTACTTTGCTAGATGTTTCCAAAGAATGTAGAGAAGGAGATCACAGAGAAAGAAAAAGAAAACCAAGAGTGTCTCATAGAAGACAAAGAAAGTGGTAGAACAAGAAGGGGCAACAAGACTGCAGTGAAGGTGGCGAGGAGATGCTGTGGGAGGAGGATGAGGAGCATGCATGGCCATGGCTCCCTTGGGGAGTCATAGGTCATCATGAAGAGAATATGGACATGGTGAGAAAAAGAGGATCCAGAATGTCTGGAAGACAGAGTAGAGGTGAGGGAGGAGAAAATAAATATGTAGTTATTTGTGAACGAGAAATGCTCACATGCAAAAGCAATGTCAAGGTCCTGGCTGGCCAGTGGGTTGGGGAATGGGGAGGCACACTGGTGTGATGAGGCAAATGGGAGGTTAGTGATGCTGAAGAGCACAGCCACAAGTGGAGACGGAAATGTGTGTGTGTGTGTGTGTGTGTGTGTGTGTGTGTGCTGTCCATGGAGCAGTCTCTCCTCTGAGAACACTGTAGCTGCTTTTTAAAGTGCTTTTTGAAGTTTAATTACATTTTAGAGATTGAGATGAATGAACAAAAGGAGAATCATGAAAATGGAAAATTGTTTAGTACAATATTGATAAGTAAATGTAGTTGAGCTTCAAACTACAGACTAATGGCATACTCTCCAAGAGAATAAGAACCACATAGGCTTAAATAAGACATGAACATAACTTGTTACTCTCATGGAGTATACCATGACAGTATAAATAAGTGCCAAGTAGATTTTTAAAGTACTAGAAAATCAATTTGTTTTGTGAAGAACTAAACAACATCTTCCTCAAATATGTAATATTCTTATGTGCTTAATTATTTTTCACATTGTTGCAGATATAAACATGAGTCAGATCTTACTCGAATTAGGACAAATCTGAGAGAAATATTCAGCCATTTAAATGCTTCATAAAAAAGACCTTATACCAATATAAATTGCAATTATCGTGGTGAGGATCAATATTTGTATTTTCTCTGCCAGCCGCCTGAGAACATCCTGTGGCATCCTGAACAAGGGGGCTTATTTATAGGCGCTGCCTTCTGCAGCAGGGCGCCAATAAATCACACATGGAACATCACAACACAAACCCAGCTGAGCAATGCCTGGTTTCCACCTCAGTGGTTCTAGAGTTGTGGATGCTCCTATTTCAGCCAAAGCAGAGGAAACTCATTATTTTTATCTATCAGACATGATATGCTGTTGTCACCTTTCTTGTGAAAACCTCGTTTTCCAGGTGAACTGAATAAAAACATAATTGAGAGCTTGCCATGTAGTATCACTGCAGCTATTATTCCATTCTTGTTTTATTTCTAATTGACTAGGCAAAATACTGTTTGAGTTTTCCTTGGTCCTTTTATTAGGTCAATGAAAAATCTCTTTTGCCCTGCTATAAAATCAGATTGGATATAAACATTTAAAAATTGCTGATCTTTTTTTTT
>NDGN011549599.1:14330-27773 GCA_002564285.1 Tympanoctomys barrerae | reverse complement strand
AAACTGTCCTACCAATTTGATTTGAAACTGTCTCATTGCTATTTGTTTCTCAAGAAAATTATGGGAAAAATGTTAAAAAATTCAAATACTATTCCCTGTGCTAATTTCTTTAAGTGATACTATATTTTTATTTTAAAGAGGAGAAAATAAAAATGAAGATAACAATGAAGCAGTTTCTAAACAGGATAATAGGTTAAAATAATAATTAATATCCTATGTATTGTTATCTTTATAGTCATTATTCAGAGTATAAGATATAAGCATGAAATATTGTCTAAACAATATTATCACAAAACTTCCCTTTCACTCAATGGAGAGAAATTAGATGTATAAATATTTTCTTGTGTGTGTATGTGTGTGTGTGTGTGTATATGTATATATATATATATATATATATATGTATATATATATATATATATATATATAAAATTTTCTTTTTTCCTTCCTTCCTTTCCCTTTCCCCCATCACAGTTTCTTTTTCCTTTGAACAGTTTCTTCTCAACTTCCAATAACTATTGTAAATTTTGGATCTTATTTACTCACACTAGTAAGACTATATGATGAGCCTACTTGTATTTAAAAAGGTATCTTACAAGAAAAGTTTGGAACTGTGGTATTCTTTTTTTTTTTTTTTTTTTTTCCCGAACCAGGGATTGAACTCAGGCCCTTGCGCTTGCCAGGGAACTGTTTATTCCACTGAGCCATCTCCCTGGCCCTAGTTTTTTTTTGTTTGTTTGTTTTTACCTAATCCCATTCCTATTTTCTCACTCTTCATAAAGCTTCTTATATCCAAAAGACTTCAAAAAATCCTGAAAGACATAAAAGTAAGAATGAAAAAATATAGATATATGACTATATTCCCTTGGACAGAAGACAGTAACACAAATGCACATTCCACAAATACACTATTTTTCCCTTGAAACCAACACATTAAGCTGTGCAAAAGACTACTCTGATGGATAACATTTAAACGTAGGAAGACAAAGTCAGTTTAGCCTTCAAAGCTATCGGCAAATACACAAAATTATTAAAATAATACAAAATCTGCATGAAACTATGAGTGATGTAATTCAAAAAAGAGAACAATTTTTTGACTTTAACGTATCATTAATTGACTGTATACTTAACTGTATACATAGTTAGACAAAATTTTTCGAGAAATAATTACATAATTTCACAGTTCACTATGAATGTATCAGTGACATAGATGATATTATGCTTACACAGTCATATTTTATGAAATATAGGAGATAGGCTGTCACTTAAATGGTGCCATGAGTATCCAGTCATCAAAATATGAACTATGTTTTTTTAATTAAGAAATTTCAAAAAGGAGAATAGCTGGAAGACGTAACTAAAGATTCAAAAATATTTTAGAAACTTCAATCAATAGAAAAAAATTGCACATTTTTGGGTAAGGATTTTAGGAAATGAATTGCAAAAAATTTATCAGACATAATTGCATATTGCCTACAAATTTGGGATTCTTATTTTCTTTCAAGTTTTAGATATGATAATGTTTTGAATTTTAATGGGCTCTTGTATTTTAGAATTGCATATTCAAAAATATATATATACATGAAGTAAAATGATGACAGGGTTCAATAAAACTAAGTAATGGCATGTAGTAGTAACCACTTATCCCAGCACTCTAGGAGGCTAAAAAAGTTCTACAATTCAAGTCCATCGTGAGCAACCTAATGCTTTAGAGGAAACCCATCTCAAAATAAATAATGATGATGATGATGATGATGATGATGATGGTGGTGGTGGTGGTGGTGGTGGTGGTGGTGGTGGTGGTGGTGTCTGGTATGTAGCTTACTGCAAAGGCCCTCTGTCAATCCTCAGTACTGAAAATTTATTTTTATTTTTTAAAATTTATTTTATTTATTTATTTATTTATTTTTCAAAACCGGGGATTGAACTCAGGCCCTTGTGCTTGCCAGGGAAGTGCTTCTTCCACTGAGCCTTCTCCCCGGCCCCTGAAAATTTATTTTTAAATGGAGGAAAAGTAGGTATATATAAAGATAATGAATTGTCTTGAATTGGTAATTTGAAGCTGAGTGGTTAATATTTAAACGTTCATTTTATTCTCTCTACTTTTTGTTTTGAATATCTTCATACTGAAACATATGAATAAAACCGTCTTATTTCCTCCTTCTGTTTCACCAGGAAATTCTCATTTTTCTCTCCTAAGAAATTAACATGGTAGTGGTGTCGTAAATTTGCATTTTGACCACTAAAATTAACCTACAGTGTGCTTATGAGGTTCACTCTTCTAAGTTCTTAAAACAACTTTCTACAAGTAGCTAATTTGCTCAAAACTTGTAAGTGGGTTTTTGCTTCCTCAAAACAAACCATTTAAAGTTTTTTCACAATAAACCATCCTCAATCTGTCACTAAGTGTGCCCTATCATATGTTTTGCCTCATCTTTCTGAATCGACCATAGAATTTCATTTGTTGCTCACACAGCAACCCGTATCTGAGTAGTTGTCTTTATCTTTATCTTAAATTATAATTTCTATAAATAGGAATGCAAATCTTACCTCCTCCATGAAGCTATTCCTAAAGACTTTTAGGTCTGTGGTCAACTCTGTTCTACCTACAGAAGCATTGGCTTTCCTAACACTCACTGCAGGCTACTTACACCACTAATGTTACTTACTGATATATTCTCTGTCTTTAATGTCAGGAACTAGGTCAGATTTCTATGTACCCCAACATCTACTGCATCATCTAATAGATAATTGTGCAGAAAACATTTGTTGATGTTGTCATTACTGCCATTATTATTACTGGAACTAGTGATGGTGGAGATGACAATGACAGGGAGGTTCATTTGGCAATAGCCATCAGCACTGCAAAATTGCTCTATTAAGTTATTCTCGACTCTAGAGACTTATGGTGGAATTAGAAAATAGCAACTGATAAATCTTCACATTCAACTTTCCATTGGTCCTTAGAAGTTGATCTGTACATCACAGTGATTTAGACTGCATAGTCAAGATGATTTAAAATATATATACAAAGAACCAGACAAAAAGCAAAGCAAATAAAACTTTATTTTTAAAACACTTTAATTGCTTTATACTTCTTGGAGAAAAAATTACAAATATGTCCATTAGGAGTTTAAAAACTGTTCTAAAATCTAGAATCAAACTTTATCCTCATTATTTCCCTGCAAATATACTCAACTATATTTGAAACAGACAAATTTTAAATAATAATCTTTGCAATCATCTTTCTGTTGTTTTGTTGTTGTTGTTGTTATTGTTATTGTTGTTATTGTTGTTTTTTGGAACCGGGGATTGAACTCAGGCCTTTGCACTTGCCAGGGAAGCGCTTATTCTACTGAGCCATCTCCCTGGCCCTTGCAATCATCTTTCTATCTTCACCAAGTTTCCTTATATTAGGGGCTTCCTAATCTCTCAGGTTTTTTCAAACTTCTCAAATGGACCCCTTAGGCTGTAGTTCATATTTTGTCTTTTGCTGAAGTTCAAGAAGGACTTATTCTGCATCAAGATTGTGTGACTACCTTACTTGTAAAAGCCTAATAACTTGATGTGACCATCTGAACCTTTTATGACCTTCACTTTATTTCAGCATGTACTATATGAAGGGTAGAGTTTGGAATCACAAATGGTATGCATCTTGTTCCCATTGTCAAATTTTGGGGGAAAAGGATAGAAAGCAAAAGATACAAATACATGATGAAGACCAAGAGCTAAGATGAAAAGAGACAAATTCAGTAAGAAGGAAATCTAGGGAGACATAGATTAAAAACCAGAAGACACCTCTTGGCTGAAGTAACATTTAAGCTCATTCCTTGATGTGAGGAAACATTGCACAAGATAAAGTTTGAGAAGATAGAAAGAGCATTGAAATTAGAGTCCATGCCATCTGTTTGCATTTATACCAGTTTGATTAAGGTTACTTTTAGAATAATTGATAATAGAATTTCTTCATATATAAATTAGAACATTCCTTTCTGTTATAAACTGCAAATACTTTTACTCATTTGTCATCTGTCTTTTATTTTTAAACAATTCTTTCCTTCAGAATTTTGAACTTTTCATTTGCCTTTCATATGTCTATCCCTTACATTTCTGACTTTCCTTCACTGATGTTATTATAAACATTCAGATATATTTTCTCTTCTTATTCATAAGTCTCTTTATAACATTTATCCTTTTAATCCATTTTTTAGCCTTTTACATAAAGCACCAGCAAAACTAAATAAAGTAACTTCTGTATATAAGGAGGGGGAGAGAAGCTGAAGCGAGGGGAGGAGAACAGGAGCAAAAGAAGAAGCAAAATATATTGTGCACAGGTGCAAATCCCTGATAATGAATGTAACTGTTATATAGACCTAAAAATTGTACTAATAAAATATGAAAACATACACTGTTTTGCCCTATATGCTTAATCATTTGCTCAGTACTGCTTATTAAACAATTTCAAAGTTAACATTTACTGTGATGTACTAAGAGCTGCTCTGCCAAGTACTTTATATTTATCGTCTTCTGTTCATTTTCAAAATTCAGCAATATGGGAACCATTTTAATCCATAATTTGTCAATATGTGAACCAAAGAACAATATAATAATTTATTCAGTTAATACAAGTGTTACACCTAGCAACTTAGACCAACAAGCCATAGTACAAAACACCCATTCCTTGCAAAACTGTACAGTCCTAACGTCCAGATTATTTTGCTTGCTCATCAATTTGAAAGACTTTTTATCACCTAAGAAATTCCCATGATGAATATGGAAATATTTTTATTTCTGGGATGTTGATGAACTTAAGAACTTTAATATGTGCATATGTACAACAATTTTAAGATAATTAATGGACTGACAGTTCTTTTGTTTCATGTCTATACTATTATTGATTTATTTATTTAACCAAGTATTTTTAAGTCCTAGATAATATTTACTACCTGACTTTAAAAATTTTCTCTCAACTTCTTTCTTTTACTGTCTTATTTCCTGTGGCTAATATCATCACGAAGTTTTATCTAACAATATCAGCAACATAACAGAATTGAAAAATCACACACTTCTGTCAATTTTTTGTTATAATGCTATAAAGATGAACAGTTTCTAAATGCTCCCTGGTTTTTATTGTATTATAGAATTCTATCATATCAATTCTATAATATGAACTATTTTAATTGGCATTATTTTCAATTCTAGAATTGGGCAACACTTCATTCTACATAATATAAAAAAAATGTTCCCCACCATTCCTTCTTTAGCAGAACTGAATTACTTAGAATTGCCACCTGTTCTTTGATAGATTCCTTTAAAGGACTTATTTCTCTTTAATGTACTTATAGTAGATGAAGCTATCAGTGAGTTATTGAGACACATTCCCTGTTCTTACATTGCAAACTAAGACTAAATTGCACACTTAAGGAAAGTGCATTAACTCTTCTCGGCCACCAGGGTACCATTCAAAGACCTCGTGTAACATTTTCTTTAAATCGGGTCATCATGATGTCATTTAATCATTTTAGAGCACTGAAATAGATATTTATGAGTAGGCTTCCTGGTATTCTGAAAGAATTAGTGTAGGTATCCAAAATCTATGTCCCATTCCAAAACCTAATAGGATGAACTTCTCTCAGTAGGCCAATGATTTCCCAATCCTAACTAAAATTCTCAGAGCGAATGTGTGACATTTGTCAAATAAAGAAATCAGTTGCAATTCCACTACCTAGCTCAACTAGAATTACTTGTTGAGAAAGCATTCTTGTTCTTTTTTATTTCACCCCTGTTTTTAATGTACAGCTATTGACTGGTTTAGGACCTACTACCAGGTATCTATTCCTACCGCATTATACCCATCTAAGAGAAATTGTGCCTAATTGTAGAAACAGAGCTGGAAGATTCCTTTAGAAAAATGAAAGTTACCAGACATATTCCTTCTTATGCTAGCTCAGTCTGGTAAGAAATTATTCTGCTTTTAAAGATCTTCACAAGTTTTCTCTAAAAGAGAAAATTTTTACAGTCCTTATAATTCTTTTTCACGTATCTTATGGGATATAGTAGGATTGGGTGATAATATGCATTTACCACTATTAAGCAATTTTTCTGTATAACTCATTAAAATATTTTACTTAATCTTTCAAAATCTGTGTAATTATCAGAATATAGTATTTTTATACCCCTTTGCACAAGCAACAGGAGATATACAAGAAACTGTTTATATTGTCACTTTCTGTGACACCTTAATGAAGTGAATATTCTAGAAATTGAAAGATACATGAAAGAAAATGTTTTACTGCATTAGTATAAATTTTTCTTTTTATAAACCTCCCAAATTTCCACTTGCATCTTATTATCTGCCTATTTTTAACTGACTCAAGTTCCCAGATATGCATTTATTTATCAGTTCTGTACAGAACCTTTATATAATGCGAGGAATGAGATTATACCTTGTGATGTCATGTTGCTGTATTTAACAGATACTTCAAATTGTAGTCATTTGCCCATCACTGTTTAAAATTTCCATAAATCCAAAACAAGATAATGGCACTGGAAAGAAAAAAAACCAATATTTTAAATTAAGCAAAGAAAATCTTGTCCAATTTTTAGGAAAACCAAATTCAGCTTTAATTTGCTTTATGTTCATAGGTTTCCAGAACATTTTCTTATTAGACTTCTATATATAAAAATGCAGTACTTACTGTTACATTTCCCATCTTCATCTGCAAGTAGGATAGTGTCCTTTAGGCTTTAAACTCCATTCAAAATGCCATGCTAACTATAAAAATGGGTTTGTTTGCACTTATATACTTAGCTCCTTATTCAGGCCATTGTGTGTTTTACACATCTCATAACCAAGATCTCTATTCTGTGTGCTTGCAGCAGTCTTATGTGGGTTTGTCCCTGAGCCAGATTTATCTTTGTATTTCCCATTATAGCCTGAAAGAACTGTATTAAGGAAGGCTTTCTTTTCAGTTCCTGCTTGGGATTGCTAACATATCAAATTTATTCCTTCATAATCCAGATCATTTTCCAGCAGCTTTGAGGCCTGCATGTAGTAGTTGGGTAGAAAGCTCATAGTAACCCTACACTGACAGACCAAAAAGCCCTTCGACTGTCACTTTATGTCATTAACAATTTTCTAAAGCCATTACAGATGGGATGGACTGATTAGAACTGAGGAGGGAGGATCTTTTTCCCAGCCAGAAATATCCCCTGAGACTTTCATGCCGTGTGAAGTTTCTGGTGATTAATGGGAGAAAAATAAGGCTGCCTGTCCCACAGTTACCATAGACTTTATTTGAAAAAAGAGCTTATTTATATTTGCAGGTCTCTCTGGATAACTAAACATTAACCGGCTAATGTAAACTATAGACAAAGCAACAGATTTCAGATGATATGGGACACATCAGATTTTGGTCCTGAGGTTGGAATTTTCTCTCCTTATTTTAGTATAGCTTTTCTAATTTCATGTCAGTGCTGTTGCAAGATGAAAGTGTTTATCTTCTCCTGGTCTTTTTCCCCTTCCACTTCTGCTGTTTTATTTCTGTAAATGAAAGCTACAGCTGGAATATTGTTTTACTGCAAATCTCACACCAGCACTGTCAGTTGTGATGTGACACCAGAGATTCTTATCTGTAGGTTGGGTTGGAATTATTAAACATTCTCACATTGTGCAAAGTGTTGAGGATGAACAGCAGTGCACTGAGGTGCATCCAACACGTCTGTCTTTCCCACCTGATCCTTGAAATATGACTCCTTTAAAGGGCTAATGTTCACTTTCTATAGCTTTATATAGAGAAGTGACAGTACTCAAGAAGTAACATGAACTGAAAATTATAGTAACTTCCCATCTCTCCACCTTAATGCATGCTTTCAAAAGCAATCTTAATGGTAGATCTCATGTGAAAAGACAATAGTTGAACATTTGTGATTAAGAACAATGGGATTCTCATGAAGAAAAATTACTCATAGCCTAAATATTAGAAAATATTTATATTTCCTTACTTCTTTAATAAAATAACCTTTCTTATCTCTATGGTACCAAAACAAAACACTTTATCAAGTTAATGTAAGAATGGTGGGTTGTGTTTTTCTTTTACTGAAATACTTAAAACTGTGAAAACGCATGTTTTCTTACCTTATTTCAGGTACATGCCACAATTATACATGAATATAGAATTTTCATCCTGAAAGGATTCCATAAATGTTCATCACTGTGACACCTTTTAAAGACTGGTGAGAAGAATTACCTGCAGTATAAAGGTGAGAAGATAAAGAAAAGCGAGTAAGTGAGCTGTCCAGGAGCTGCCTAGGGGTGCCTGAATTTCAATTTTGAGAGAACATTAAATCCATTTCTCAGAGTCTTAACTGAAAATACACATTAAATAACTAAGTCTCAGTGCTCTGTGTAAAGTACATTTTTATTCTCTAGAGAAATATATCCAAAATTGGATAGGAAGCATCTAAGTTGCAGGATGACACCTAAGCTACACCAAGATTCCTAGAAAACACAAATTTACTTCCCATATCTTTTAGGGTTTGAATAGAAATGTATATTTAAAATGATATGTTAAATAGTTCCATGTAGTTACAAGTGACAGAAAGTAACCAAATTTATTTGCTTAGAGCAAGCAAAATTAAGAGTCTCAGTAAAATGCTGGATGTTCTGTTACATTTAAATATCAGGTAAACAATAGATCATCTTTTAGTTTAAATGTGTGCCAAATATTGCAATATCACTGGTAGATGATGTTTAACTACAAAACATAGGTAAACATGTTGCATTTTTATTTGCCAAAGATAGTACCCATAATCAAACCCCAATTCAAGCAAGTTAGGTGTAAGTGGGAATACCATGCACCTAGCCTACAGATCAGCTATTCGTAACAATGCAAATGCAGTTAACATTCTATTCTCAGTGTGTGCCACATTTCAGCTTCATAGTCTTTACTATATACCAAAATTAGTGTTGGAAAGACTTGCAGTTTTCCAATGTTTTATACTTGAATTATTTGCTACTGAAAAGAGAACAGCCTAATGCATTCCATATTTCCACACTCAAAAATATCTAGGAAGGGCTATGATGGGTCTGTCCCTGGCCTGGTGCCGGTATCTGAAGTAGTTCACCCACAGTCACACTATATGGTATGTATAAAAATAGAGCATCTTCCCCAGAAGTTGTATGTGGAGAGTAAAATTGATGATCAGGGAAAAGGAATAAATTTTAAAAGATGGAGTGAGATGTTTCCAGATAAAATTCATTTTGAGACACATGAGTAGTAGGCAAGAAAAAAATACATATTCCAAGACACAGCCATTCAAGCAAAGTATAATTTTTACTGAAAGAAAATAATACCAGTTTAAAGATCACATTGAGTAGAACATCCAGGCATTATAAAAGACATGGACACTAGGCAGTAAGACCAATAAGTCACACTTTCTCTAACATCTGTTTTTTTCCAATTATGATTCTTCTCTATTTCTGTAGACAGTTTTGAGATTGTCAGTCCAAGGTGGACACAAGTGGATTGTAGTGCCTAGTACATAGTTGTTTGAAAGCTGTATTGGTATAGATAGCGTGCCTCAGATGAGGGAACATGTTTGAGAAAGTTCAGGGAAGGAGTCCATGTTTCTGAGTAAAGGGATCTATGACATTCTAGTTATTTACAAGAAAAATGTTATTACTACTTATTTTCTTTATTTACAAGACCCAGGGGAAGGTATATATTTTCATGTCCTATTACTACCATTCCTAATATAACACCACTTTTGGGATACCGGTCTTAAGGGAAACAAGCAACTTGGTCATATTGATCCACAACTCCATGCTGATCTACAGATCATTGAAGGATACAATCTGAGTGGTTACAATGTAAATTTCATTAATCAAGCATTCTGTTCTCATGCAGGCAGAATAATTTTTGTACTAATAGTTTAAAGTTTTATCTTAAGAAAAATATTCTGAGAGGTCATGGACATTGATGCTTATAAATGAAAAAAAAAATTGTTGCATGAGCAGTTAGTCTTTTTGACTTGAGTAAATATAGGCAAGGATTCAATTTGAAATTTGAAGAGGTAATGGTGGTAGTTACAGAAAAAATGAAAAGCTTCAAAGCTTCTTTTTCTTGGCATGACCTTTCCAACAGCATCTGTTCTTGTCTCTTTTATTATTATTATTCTTGAGTAATACTAGGAAGTTGCTAGACCACATGAACTTTCTATGACCTGTTTAGAAGATCCAGACAATTAGCAAATGGTTATTCAATCACTTCTAATGGTAGATTTATGCTAGACAAGTAGAACATAAGGACTTTTGATTTATTTTGTATAACTTTTCATGTGCAATTTTTCTTCAAATGCCTGGCACAGAGTGAGGGTAGATGATAGGTGGAGGTGAGGCTCTGCTATAGGCTACAGAAGGGAGGTGTCATTCATCTAAACATCTCCAGTTCTGGAGTTTCAAGTCACTAGACATTTAATTCTGGATTCAGAGAAACTGTCCATGTGAGCTCTATTTCTCTGTGTTTAGAGCAGTCAATAATAATGGTAGATGAAACTTAGGAATGAGTATGATTGATCAGAAATATACAGAAAAAATGAGAAGAATAGCAGTGAAATCCTGTGGTACACCTGCCTATGATGCTGCATGCGGAGAAAGAAGAGCCCAAGGAAGAATCCAAAGTTTAGTCTTTTAGGCAGAAAAAAAAAGTCTAAGAGAAAACAGGACCTAAAGGGAGTTCAGGACTGACAGAGGAAGAAAATTTTAAGATAGGAAAGACCTACAATATTAAATGGTGCAGGAAAGAAACTGGAAAACATCCTGTAATTCGTTAAGGTAGAAGTCAGTAGTGACAATGCTGACAGTGGCTGCAGTGGAGTGGTGGCGAAAGAAACCAGAACACAGGAAGTCAAAGAGATAGGACTTAGAAAATTTAGAAAAATCAGCTTAAACAACTCTAGACAATCTCCTCTATGGAATATCCAAGTATAACCAATTATTTTGCATATATTTATATGAAGCCAAAACTATTAAGAATTTTTTACTTTAAAAGTTGTCAATGTTCTTAGAATGAGAGGTCCATACAACTAATCTCTCTCCCCTCTAGCCTTTGTCTATGTTTCACCATCTTTCTGTCTCTCTGCCTCTGTCTTTCTCTCCCCGGTGTCTCTCATAGCAGTATTATTTATTTTTCAGTCATTTCTAAAGCACTTTCTAAAAGTCACCCAAACAAAAAAAAAGAAATTATATAACCAATATATTTCCTTTTCCAAAATTCAATTACTGAAAAATTTAAAATACCCTCACTTTTCAGAAGTAGAGAGCAAACTATCAGTAAATTGAGTTTAAGTTACATGGATCATAGTAAAATAACTGGTCAACAACAGGTTCTGTAACTTCTAAATGAAAAGAAATTCGCAATATTTCACTTTTGGTCTGGATCTTTTAGCATTTTCTGCCTTGTTGTCTTTAAGGACTTACCTGAAGTAAATTACATTTGCTTTGCACTCACTCCATTAGAGACTTTACAAATTGCTCATGAAGGAGGATGCAGTGAATTAATGTATACTGACAAATGATAAAAACAAATGTGAACTAATATGTCACCTATCCCAAGGCAGCTACACATCTGAGACCTGGAGTATGGGAATGAATTTCAAATTGGAGAACTTCAATTGTGTGGGAGAATGAATTATGAGTGACATTTAAAGCTAAGATATTTCTTATCAGAATATCACAAGTAAATCTGATTTGACCTAAATAAAATCAATATTAAAAATATAGCCAATGAAAGTAGTATGTATCATCACGAAATGGAATTCTCTGATGTGAATCCAATGAAAAATATCCATTTTTATGGATACTTTAGAAATTCTTTACAATGAAATGACTGAAGGATTTTCATTTAAACATATATAGCTATACGTTCAACTTCACAAAGGAATTTGTGCAGCAGTCTGGCCTTTTAATACTGTCACAGTTACATGGATGTTCTTCTTAATAACATGAGGACATTTCAGAGAAAGCAATGGAAACATATACATTAAAGCTCCTCAATATTGATCAGTTTGTAACATCTAATTAACTTTTCAAGGCTACCTTTTCATTTAGATGAATGGCAGGCCATGACTGGCAACCATAAGACAGCTCCTAAACGTGATTTCAACAAAGTAATTTATCTCTGTCAGATGGTAAGAGTATTCTGATGGCTTCAAAAAGTTAAGCACCACTTATTATCTGAACTTCACTTTGCATCTTTCTGTCCTACAGAGTGCAGGTGTGGTTCTGTTCTGACAGCAGACGTCTGCATAGGAGTTCATTTGTATGTCTCACTGTGGGGTACCCTGGTGCTCATGCCTCCAGCCATAGAGTAACTATACAAAATGTCATTTGAAAGTTTAGAAGCCAATTTTCATAATTTTTACTTAATAGACCAAAACTTATATCTAGTCTCTAATATCTAGCTTGATTCATGTTTATAAATATTGAATAATCTTTCTGTTCTGATATATATTAAAATAACCATCAAAAATTTTGTGACGTATAGTTAAAAACAATCTCAGTCTTGAAAAGCCAAAAAAATGATAAATGTAATTTTCAGACTGTATCAAACTGTGTTCAAATAATTATATATTTGATGACTGATTTAATTAATAGTGGCAGTATGTATAACCTAGGAAGTTTTGATAAAAGATAAATAATATAAAATAGGGAAATAGATCTCTTGCAGAAGGGAAGGTGCCCAAAGATGGAGAGAGAGGAAAGGAGGGGAGAGTCAGGTGTTGAAACAACAAAGAACAAGAAGGAAAAGATGGGAAGGAGAAAGACAAGAAGAAGGAAACAAGAGAAAGAGCAGGAAGAAGAGGGAACAAGTTGTGTTATGTATATGTACCAATTCTCCATCATGTACAGCAAAGATGTATTACTAAGAATATTAAAACTGAAGAAAGTTGGTTTTTCTTTAAAGGAGATACAGAGTGTTCACTACTTTAGAATTTTCACACCATTATAACACAAAATACTAAAGAAGCTGTTTTGCCAAATATACTTATTTAAAATAATATTGCCATTTCACAGTATTTCATCTATTCTTAATCACAGACAAAGCATCTAGATTCTTACTGGTAGACTTGGGCAACAAAATGAAAGAATTTTTTGCACATTAGCAAGCTACAATTCGACTCATATGCTTGTCACATAAAGTGTATCTCCAAGTTAACCACTCATTGGATGATTATTGTGTGAAAACTTGTCATGACTCATATGATCCAGAGGAAATTGAAAATAGAATTGTATTTATCTGACATTAAAGGATTCTATGAGACAATAGCAGTTAAAACACTTAAAAGGTCCCTTATAAAGCAGGTTTCTATGTATTTTGTTATTAATAAGTGATTAATATTAGTATGCTGCTCTTCAGTCATTGACATCATTTGGAAAATTCAAAT
>NDGN011549597.1:2068-22413 GCA_002564285.1 Tympanoctomys barrerae | reverse complement strand
ACCAATTTGATTTGAAACTGTCTCATTGCTATTCATTTCTCAATAAAATTATGGAAAAAAATTTAAAAAATAAAAATAAACTTATTCCTAAAAGAACCTAACAAGGCCATGGTTTTGAAACAGTTCACAGTCTTTTGGAGAAAAGTGACATATTCAAACCTAGGTGGATTGCACATAGATGGATCTATGCATAATCTACAGAAGGAATTACCTAATTTCCGAGATTACTTGGAATATCATTGTTCCTAGCATCACTCTTACCACGAACATTCACAGTCACAACAATGACAGTGCCTACTGACTGACTCCATCATGTGCCTGGCACTAGGCATGAGATTTCATTTCTTGTTTTACAATTTATCACTCCTAATCCTATCTAATAATTCTGGAAGGCTCATATTATCATCATACTTTTAAGGCTCAGATAAATTATGAAAGCTGCATCAGGGAAGAGCAGTTTTAAAATCTGTTGCATGGACAACACTGAGCCCAAATCCTAATTGCTAAGCAAACTGCTTCCAACAACTTCACACAGAAGAAAACATTTAATAATAGACATAAAGACAGAGAAGGAAAATCAAAAATCTGCAAAGATACTCTACATGTAGAGATGGACAGGAAGTAAAAGTTATTCTAAATGAAAACATAGAGTGATATGAAACACCAGCAGTGTTTAGGGGCTGGTAAGAAGTTTGGAATAGCAGCAATGTGGGCCTTGTGTGGGTAGAAAGGCAGATGAGATTGGAGAGCACCCAAAGGAATTGCATACCTCATAGAGGAAGTGGGTGCTTGTCCCAGAGACCATGAAGAACTGTATGAAGGTGTCAAGAAGCCAGAAGATTTGATTCTATTGTTGAAAATGCTACTTTCACAGTGGTGTGGAAGGTGGCTTAGAAGGCCATGATTCTAATCCAAATAAGTGGCCATAACTCTAAGGAATAACTAAACTGAAGGAAAGGCCAAGGTCATTAGAGAAAAGGCCTCCTTTGATAGATTCTCAAAAATTAGATTCTGTAAGACATGCTAAAATATAAACATGTAGATTGAAGAAGAGGGAAAGACTGGGGTTGAATCTACCACCCATATTCCTGGCTTAATACACTAGGTGGGCAGCAATAGAAGGTGGGCTGGGTGAGGGTGCAGATAAGGAGATGATGGCTGCAGTTCAGGCACTTTAAGATAGCAGTAGGAAAGGAGGCTGCAGGGCTGGAGTGGGGGGCACAGGTGAAACATCGATGGGATGTGGTCATGGAAACTATAGGAATAAAATAGAGAAATCTTATGAGATCAGAAAAAGCCACAAGAATGCCAGTGTTTAAGACAAACACTGAAAATTAAAAGGTTGAAAATGCCCTGATAAGGAAGAATGTAAGAAGAAGATGTCAAGAGAATAATTCCACGGAAACCAACTGTAGGGAGACTGGAAAACCTAAGAGAGTTCAACAGTTTGGTAGAACGAGCATGATAAGGATTGAAAAGCTGTCACTGGGTCTCAAAGCGGCCATGGACCTAGAATGAGAGCAATTCAGGAAAGTAATGGCAGTGGGGAAAGATGAAGAAGCAGTGAGGCAAACACAGGCCACCCCTCGCAGAGCCCTGGCTGGAAGGAAGGGTTCCTAAGTGGCCACAGGAGCACTCCTTGTGTGGGAGGAAAAAAAGCGAAGTCTCCGTATTCATCAGCATTCCCTGCTGATCGGCAGGGAATCCACAAGGGAAGAATAAGGCTGACTACAGCGGTGAGAGTAAATGGTAATCATAATGGCATATATCTGAGTCTTGTTACTAAATTCTAAGCAGATGGAGTGTCAGAGAAGCACAAACAGACATGAGGAAAAGTGAAAAGCTAGAGTAGGACAGGATCATTTCATGGAAATAGGAAACATGCAAAAATGGAAGGATTTGCGAGAGAGAGACAGCCAAGAAATTTTTCTTAAAAGGGAGCAAACTGGAGATAAAAGACTTAACAATGGGGGGCCGGGGAGATGGCTCAGTAGAATAAGCGCTTGCCTGGCAAGCGCAAGGGTCTGAGTTCAATCCCCGGTTCCGCAAAAAACAAAAACAAAAAAACTAAGTCTGAAGATTGAAAACTCTATAAACATTCTTTAAAAAGACTTAACAATGGGAGTGTGCTCAGGGAATCAAAAGCAGAGAAGGCCATGGGTGGCGCTGGTTCTGTGCAGGCAAGGTAGAGGTAGGTCTACAGAATGCAGAAGCTCAAATTGCAAGTTCTGTTGACCTCTCAGGATCATAACAGGAATGCACAAAGAAAAACTGAGTCACTTGTCAAAAGATCTTGTGTAGGGGAATGAAGTTGGTGGAACATCTAAAGAGATCTTTGTAGTCTTTGAAGGCTTTCTTAATGGATATGAGTTTACCTGAGATGGGAGGTAGAACTGCCTACCAGGTGTAGGAGAAAGGGACTGCAGTACGGCTGCCTGATTTCAGGACCACACAAAATGGCTAGTGCAAGAAAAAGTGTTATCAACACTTCCCAAGAAAAAATAATATTGCAAAGGTTTTGGTGTAGGCAGAAGAGTCTGTGAAATAGTTGAGAAATATGCTTGCTTTTAAGTTATTGTCTTGCAGTTTAAAACCATCCTTGTACATCAGGCTGGAACTCTAAACTTCTGTGCTCTGCCATCTGCACCCTGTTAAGCTCAGACATTAGAGGGCACCAGAGGAGGGTGGAACCCTGAAGAAGGACTTGGTCCTTCTGTTTCTACTGATTCCAGTAGCAACAGGTGACCTTAGTGTGTGGGGTCTTAGTGGCTCCCTCTCAGAGCCACCACAGCAGCCAGACAGGCTCTCCTCCTTCCTGGTCTGACTCCAGTTCTGCAAGGATACTATACCAAACTTCCAATCATAATCCCAAATTCTTACCATGATATTTTTGGTTCTAATTTTATATAATTAAATTTTTAGCAATTATTTTTGACAAACATGAATATCTGACAACTGCATCCAAAAGTTCTTGAAAATTTAAATATTTTATACAAACACAAAATTCAGAGAATATGATGAACTTAATGAATTCACATTTACTAGCATGTTGTCTAGTAAAAATCCAGAATTTGTGAAAATATTTGCAATCAATTCATCTGACAAAGATGAACTAATAGCCAGAAAGCACCAAAAATAGCCCCTCAAATCAGCAGCATTAATAAAGACAATAATATGATTTTGAAATGGACAAAAGACCTGAATAGGCATTTCTTCAAAGAAGACACACAAATGCTCGACTTGTTCATGCAAAACCCAACATAACAATAACCAGATATATGAAAATCAAAACCATGAGTTGTCATCACAACCCAGGTAGAACGCCTACCACCGAAAGATGAACACACACAACAGCAAGTCCTGCTGAAGTTCTAGAGGAAGGGCTACCCTTGTGGGCTGTTGGTGAGAATGTCAATTAGTAGTCATTACATAGGACAGCATGGATTTCAGAAAGCACAAAGTGCAAATGCCATATGATCTAGTTGCCATGCTAGTGAGTTTTTTCTTGAAGACAATGAAATCATCAAAAAGTTACCTTCTTTGCAACAGTTAATGCAACACTATTTACCATAGCCAGCATATGAAATAAGGCAAGATGTCTTCCAACAGCTGAATGGGTAGATAAAATAAAAATCAATGTTCTAAGAGTTGTAGAGAACATCTGTAACTTACCGATAAGGTCTAGGAGTGAACAGTAAAACAGCAGAGTTACACATTTAATAAAAAACTAACTTCAAAACCTAAAGAGAAATCAATGTCCATACCTGACACAAGCAATTTGTCCAAAACATTTGTCCAAGTCATTTAGATTTGATATATGCGATAGAATACATAAAATGGTGGGCTGCCCTGATAGCTCAGCAGACTAAAGCACCTGCTTAGGCAGAGCGCAGAGGCCAGGGTTCTATCCCTGGCCAGCCCCACCCCTGGGGCACGCTGAGATGGCAATTGAGACTGGACGTGGTGGCACACGCCTATAATCCCAGCACTTGGGAGGCTGAAAACAGGAGAATCACTACAAGTCTGATCTACATAGTGAAACCCTGTAGGCCCTGTACTACATATAGGGGGAGAAAAGAATACATAAGGGGAAAAGAGAGTGAGGGGAAAAAAGAGAAAAAGCCAGATGAATGTATTTTCAAAATGTGCATATAAACAATAAAATATTTTTTGACCATAAACAATGAATGAAATTATAATTTGTGATAATGTGAGTCAAAGCAGAGGGTATCATGATACACAAAATGAGCCACCCACAGAAAGAGGACACCAGGTGTTCTAACAAATTTGGAAAAACTAAAAAAAAAAAAAAATCAATCTCAGAAGAAAACAGTGGTTGTGAGAGACTAGAAAACAGATGGGGAGGGAGGGATAAGAGATAAAGGCTGGTAATAGGCACCAACATACATTTAGGTTGGGAAAACTTTTTGTTCCAGCATTGTAGAGCACAGGAGGAAAACTATAGTTTAAAACAATTTATGAGGGCCAGTGAGATAGCTCAGCAGACTAAGTGCCTGCTTAGGTAAGCACAGGAACCAGGGTTCATCCCCAACACCACATGCTGTGCTGGCCCCAGCCCCAGGCACGCTGAGCTGGTCACTGAGACCAGGTGTGGTGGTGCATGCCTACAATCCCAGTGCTGGGAAGTTTGAAAACAGGAGGATCACTACAAGTCTGAGCTGTGTAGTGAGACCCTGCACAAAATTTTTAAAAAGTTATATTCTAAAATATCTACATAAGCACAATGGTTTATAGCAATTACAAATTATCATTATTTGGGAAACACTGATAGAAAAATTAATTACCTAGTTTGTTTAATACAGTACATTACATAATATATCACATTAAATTATATTAGTATTATTAATATCATAATTGATTATTATTAATATTATATAATAATTAGACAGTATACATATGTCTAATTATTATATAACACCATGTAAATAGAAACAAACATTATGTATCCAACTTTAATACTTAAATTTTAAAAGGATTTCTTTACATGTTTCCACGTTTACATATTTCATGGAGAAAATATGAATATAGTTAAGGCCCCTCTTGACCTGCCTTAGATCAAAAAAATTGAAAATAAAAAAAAATTGGGGGCCAGGGAAATGACTCAGTAGAATAAGCACTTCCCTGGCAAGCGCAAGGGCCTGAGTTCAATTCCCGGCTCCGCAAAAGAAGAAAAAAAAAACAATTTAAAAAAGAGCTAGCCAAATAGCTCAGTGAATTAAAGTGACTGCTTAGGCAGAAGCAGGGGCCTGGAGTTTGATCCTCTGGCCTGCCGTGCCAGCCCCACCCCCAGGGCATGCTGAGATGGCAATTAAAACGTCATGGTGGCACATGCCTGTAATCCCAGCATTTGGGAGGCTATAAACAGGAGGATCACTGTGAGTCCAGTCTACGCAGTGAGACCATGTACACCCTGTACACCTTGTCCTAAATACAAAAAAGAATAATGATAAAAAATAACCTACCTTAGATCATATTTCTCTCTACATCTTCCTCTACAGAGTGTCCTGAAATTAGCATATATATATATATATATATATATATATATATCACATATATTAACACATAAATTACATAACCCTGTTTTCTTCCTATGGAAGTGTTTACCTATAAACTATATTTTTGGACTCTTTAGCTGCAAATGTACTCTTTATGAGCATGCAAACTTTTGTTTCAAGACCATTGGGTTTTCTAGATTTACCTCTATTGATCAGTGTGTCACTAACCCACAAACCAAAGCCAATTTGAAGTTTGTTTTTATGGATGCACTACATTTTATTTAACCAATGATCACTAATGGCTATTTAAGATGTGACACTTTTCCTACTACAGGGATTCCTGGAAAAATATCTTTACATATAGCTTTTTATATAAAATCCACAGTACCACATTCCTTTGTCTTCTAATCACCTTGCCCAAGTCCTCCCCCTTTCTGAAATGTATTTTCAAGTATGTGTACTCTGTAATTTACTAGAATGCCAAAATAGTCCTTAAGGTTATTGCGCCAAATTACATTCACACAAATAGGGCACAAAAAAAACGTTCACTACACCACACCCTGACGCTTGGTATTTTCCAGACTTTTAATTTCTGCCAACACAAAAGATGCGAACTAATATTTTATCATTGTTTAATCCACATGTCATGGTTCTAAGCAGATTTTGGCTGGACTTTTTCTTGGTATTAGTTTGTCACTTCTGTAAAGTTTTTGTTTTTGTCCTTTATTTATGTTTTTATTGAGTTATATATTTTTTCCTCTTACTTTGTAGATCTTTATATATTGAATATTACCTCCATCACATCTACAGAAGCTTTATGCTTTTCTATTTTTATCTAATGCTTTGATATATACTAAATTGTTTTACTAACTTAATGCATTCAAATATACCAACTTTTTATGTGTGCTTTTGGTCTTTAGATTAATATTTTACAACATTGATATTTTTTCCCATACTTTCACTGAAAGACAAACTTTTCCTTTTGTGTGAAGATACAATTAATTTGTCTAAAATTCTCTGATTTTGTTCATGCAGCTAACCTACTGTTCTGGGGTCCTTTGGGGGGTAGTTTATCATTTGCCTGCTGCCCCATGGAGTAGGTCTATTCTGTCCTCAGGCTCCACATAAAAAGGGTTCTCTGTCGGAGTCACCATTCTGGTTTACTTGTCTACCCCTGTTTCAGTAACACTTCATCTTGATTACTGTACCCTAATGGGAGCAGTACTACCTTATTCTTCATCTCCAGAAAGTGCTCTGGTTATTCTTTGCCCTTTTCTCTCCCGGGTGAATTTCAGGATCAGCTCACAATCTTCCCACAAACCCCTACTGGAAATTGGCAGGAAATTGAATCTTTAAAGTTCTTGAACACATACTCTCACATCTCACTCTCTCAACAAATCTAAAAAGCAGTTGAACTACCCTTCTAGCTCAGAGACTGTCTGAATACGTGTGTGTGTGCGCACACACTCACGTGAGTGCATGCTATGTTTACTTATTTGCAAAATATCACAGGACGGGGCTGAGACAACTCAGATTTCCAAGTGGAATGGGCTCACAAGTGTTTGGTTTGCCCATGCACGTAATTTTAAATTGTGAATATCTCTATTTTCATCAACAGCACTTCACAGTTTTTGGTGTGGGGATGTGCACTTAACATTTGCTCGATGTTTTGGTGACTTTAATCATAAAGAGGAGAAAAACAAGGTGTACTAGGTGAATAAGGGACAGACTCCAGTACATTCTTCACCTGAACTCGTAGTGTTTTGTTGTTGTTGTTGTTTTCTTTTGTTTTGTTTTCTTCCAGTCCTGTGGTCTCACTCCTCCAACTTTCCAAGCTTTGATTTCTATAAAACCAGACTTTCTTACCCAGGTCAGGGCAGAACGATGACACTTGCTTCTCTGCTCTTTTCCTGTGCTTTTAGTTAACGTCTGTGGGGTTCTGCAATAACTACATAAACTTCTTTAAATTGATTCTCCTACTCTTTTTGGAAGATATGCTCAGAAATATTTAAAGAATTTCCGTTTCAGAAGCAGTTTCACAGAATGAATCCCAAAAACTAACTATTCAGTTATGAACAGAAGGTGACAAAGTAAGGAGAGATTCTTAAAAGATAGTCTGTTTTAAGCATTTCGTTAGTTGAAATATCTTCTAATCACAATCTGAACTTTGCATTGTGTTTTTCACAAAGATGTCTTGGAAATTATGCTCGCAGTTTGGTTTACTTTTCTACTTTTTGGTTAACACTTCTATCATTAGTAAAATGCATCCTTATTCAAAATTATTTTAAAGAAAAATTTTAATATACTATGTATTAAAATAGTAGTCACTAAAAAATACCAACCGCAAAATATAAAATATTAAAAACTCCATTGGCCTGCACAGTTTAATAGTATATAATATAAGGCCATGTGGTATGAAAAGGTGTCAATAAATTTGATTTTGTAAAATTATATATTGTTTACTTTCATCTGTGAATCTGTAAATGCTCTTTAAAATTGTATGATCTTTAGTTGAAACAGAAAACAAGTCTTTGCAGATATTATTGCTATTACTGATAACTAAGAGTTTGTAATTTGAAAGATATATAGGAATTACTGTGTAAATACATGTCAACTGGGAAGACAAATGGCTGGAGCACTACCTGTTCTCTTCCCCATCTCCTCCCCCCAATAGAACCTTAGATTCACTGTGTGGGAACATTTCCAAAAGGCAAAATTCATTCCACTAAACATCTCCCACAGTGTGCAGCTATTGGTACCTCAGGACAGATTGAAGAAAGAGAAAGGGAAACAGGAAAAGGGGCAGACAGCTGGATTAGACTGCACTGTGTATATTAGTGACGGGGAGACTTCAAAAGACTTAGAGGTTCATTTTGGACAGGTGCCCAGAGATTCGCAGGCTTACCCAAAACCTTCCATTACTTCTGATTTTAAAATTGAGCTAGAATTCTTTGGAGACCAGACTCTTAGTCTTCAGTCATTCCATACTCATGGTCTTTAACAATAAATACAGGCAAAGAAATTCTAAAATTTCTGATCCCTGGAAAATGAAATACATATTTTAAATAGACAACCAGCAAAAATAGCATGTTTTCAAATTTTAAACTGCAACTGTGAACATCATATATTTTTCTGGAAGGGACAGAAATTTAAATTTGTTAACATTTAGCTCCTCTTTGAGTATGACTTCAAATGATGTTAATAGTAAAGCTTTTCAGCAAGTTTTTAGGAACAGAGGAAATCTTCATTTTCCTTCTCATTCACCGAAGAAAGTCCCTGACTATTGCAAATCATCTCCACCAACTCCAGGCTCTCGGAGAGCAGCGCCACCAAAGCAAGTGTGGGGTAGAGGTGAGGTAGGTACCCCAGCTGAAGAGGCAGTGAGCAATTTGTCCGTCTCTCTGATAACACAAACTTCCATTAAGTGAACAGAGTGAGATTTGTACCTCAAAGAATAGGAACACCCTTGTTTCTAATATCATATATCCAATTAAATGCATCTCCCAAATATCTCACATGATTTATTACCAAGGGGAAAAAAAAGACCATGAGAAAAGCTAATTTTACAAACATGTTAAAAATTACCTTTGGTAGAAATGATCAATTCTGATGTTAGCTTTGAACCAAAATAACCTACTCTTATGTTTGTTAGTATGGTTCATAGTGTGACAAGCTTTTACTGTTTTCTAGAAAAGAAGGCATGGTACATACACTGAACATGCAGTGATGAAGCCGGCGTTTCAATTCATTCACCGCAAGAATCTCTTTGACCAGAATTTAAGATGTCCAGTGCAAGAACTGTTTTCATGACTTCATTCACCACTATGTGTCCTCCTGAGCTCTACACCACACAGTAGGGGGCCCCTTCTCCAATGTCCATCACAGTGTGTCGGGTTCTCTAGTCAGTACGAATACCAATGACTCTAAAAAAATTAATGTACTAACAAAGAGAGATACATATGGGCCAAAAGACCTATAATTTATTATATTCCCATTTTTACTTCCAATGACATCTGAGCAGTAACTTCTAAAGAACAACTAGCCATATTGATAGCCAAAAAGTTTCTCAATCTTTGAAAAGTCATTAACATGATAGTATTTTGATGTCAACATACATTTTCCTTGAAAAATGCATGGTTCCTGCCAAAATAGCAGTTGCTTGTTTAGATCTGCATGCTCTACTCTAATAAAAGTGCAAAAATTAGTAACAGTTGTTCCATGTCAGTCGCAAGCTGAAAACAGATACTCAACAGATATGAAATCTGGAATAAGATCTGCATCTCTTTATAGTCCTCTTCTAAGATTTTTCTAAGGCAGACTTCATTTGATATTACAAACCATCTCTAACTAAGACAGCTCTTGTAATTTGAACTATTTTGTATCACTTGATGCATACTTTTTAAAGCTCCTCCAGTCTGTCTTGTCCTGCTTGATTGATTTTTCAGCTCTTTAATGATACAAGAAATATTTTTAAATGAAGGCCAGAATTAGTGATATTTACTAACTCTACTAAATATTGGCAATGTAAACCAAATTAGAAACAGGAGTAAGAATTGATTTCATTGTTAATTTAATATATAATTTAAATGTGCTACTTCCCCCAAACATTTTCCCAATACAATTTATACACAATAATGAATAAACTAGAGCTCTGTGTTCTACCTTCTAATCTAACTTTGGACATTATGATGGATTGAGAGATAAAGTGAAAGAAAAAAAAAAGAAACACAAAAGCTATAAATGGCTATCCAAGCTATTAAGATAATTGATACTGAGAACCAAGATATTCATACACTTGTTGGCTAATTATTCCTGGAATATATTCAGTCTTAGAGTTTGTTTGTTGTTTACCATGAAAATCAACCACAGAACATAACAGTAAAGTAATAAAGGTAAGTAAATTAGTCATTTTTAAAAATACTACTGTCATATTGTGCAGTAAATAGTATTTAGAGATAATATGTCAGTAGTACCTTCATCTTTTTTTAAAAGGAGTTTCTTTTTTTTTTTACCTGCAAAAGTAATTTTTACCACCAAAACTCTGATGTTCTCACCCTCACTGACACATTTGACACAAACAAGTTCACATGGTGCTTTCAAAATAGATAAAGGAAAGGGAGATTTGAAGAGGCATTTGCTAAATTCAAAAATGTAAACAGTCAGAATCTCATACTTTTACCCAAAAAGCCCTCAAATCAAAGAATGTCATCATCTAGATTTACTTTGGTTTGCAGGATGTACAGCGTATCTTTGAAATTTTTTTCCCTTAAAACACAGCATGCTGAAATAATCAGTAGACAGCTATCAGAAGCTATTCCATTTACATCAGTATTTAATTTATTAAACAACTTTCAAAAATCCCCTGCACAATGTACTTATTAAAGAACATTATGCATAAAGTGCCTTAGAAATTGTGTATTGACAAGTTCATAATTTCTTACTTTCACAATTTAAATTGACTTCAACAAATAAACCAGTAAATGCATTTATTATTAAAAAGAAATTTCCTTAAAAATTCAAATCTTAACTTATTAAAAAATATAATAAAAGACTTTTTTGTACTTTAGTATGCAAGAATTAGATTGCTTGACCTCTCTTTTAATGACTTAATTAGCTGCACTAAAGCCCAGCTGGGCCTCCGCTGACAACATAGCTAGATATTTCAATCAAGCAGTGTTATGGAGAATAAGTAATAAATGCTACCTTGTCGCCATACAGTCCCAAACCATGGTGCATGCTGGTAATGCTAAATTTGATCAGTATGCCTCATATTTCAATTAGTCGTGGTCTGAGTCCCTAAAACTGTGTAATGTGTATGAATTTCTGATATCAGATACAGAGCCACAGACTCCCACAGTTAGAAGCCATTGAGTTTGCTTTTATTAGCAGCCAATTAATGGCAAAAATCTGCATTGCTTTTAAAATTTATAACCACTTGTCCAGCTGCATCCACGGCTCTCGCTATACTGTATACAATCAGATCCATATCACTGTCCCAAGTCAAACAGCTGCAAACTGTATTCTGTCTGCAGAAGTAAAAAATCCTTTCATACAGAAGCTTTTTTTAACCTCTTAGAAGTTCTTTTCAAAGCACAGCAGCACTAGTCGCTTTGCGACAATGAGCGATTTAATACAGAAAGAAAGAAATCTACACCAAGGTAACCTCTTGGGATGTGCTAGGTTTTCAAACGGAGTGAAACCCTACCACTCCGGCTCTGTGCAAGGGCAAGCAAAGCCACTTCTCCTGACCAAGGCTAAGAAAATATAAACACATAAAACCTGACCCTCATTCAAAGTTAACCCATTGAAGTCTAGGCAGTCATTAAAACAAACTGATGCTGCCCAAGTTTAATATTGAGCAACTTACACAAAATCTTGGTCTGTTAAATGTGTATGCCTGGGCCTTAGAGTTTTGCCTAATAAAACATCAGTGGACCCACAGTTGATGGCATGCACCATCAGTCTAATGCATACCTCCAAGATTTCTAGATATCATTTATAGGAACCAGATTCCTTTTGGCATATGTTAAGACAGAAAATTTAGATGTGACCAGATTTAGTAATAATGCATAATTGCTTTATGTATTGCTAATGCTACACTTTCAATATTATTAATGGAATAATTGAACTCTATGGCATTATATACTCTTAAGTTACCTTCTATATTCTATACTGTGAGATCTGAGCTATGCTCCGATCTGATCATTAAATGGTCACTTGGGAAAAATAGATAGCTTCTTCATTTAGTCTTTACATAATAGTATCATATTTTGAAATTCATATATTGTTTTTGAAAATATTTATATGTCTCTCTATTTGTGTAACATAGGGTCTAATAGATAATTTACCTGGAAATACAGTATGAAAAATACTCATCAACTCTAACACATGACAATAAAAATATTGTACTAGGATAATGCAAACTGTTTCCATGGTTATTTAAAGACAATAAAATCCTATTTTACAAAATTCTACTGCTAATAACCCATATTCCTTCTAACTGCTTAAATACTGCAGTAAGACTCATAATGCCACTGTGAAATCACAAGCCAGTGCTTCAAAGGTGCTGTATCTGTTACAAATTTAATCTTCAATGCTTTGTCACAACTGATTTCATCCCAGCAGCCTGGAGATGCAGCATAACAACATTCTTGTTGTCCTAGACAACCTGAACCAAACTGCTAACTACCTGCCTGATGCCCAAGAATGATTATAGCAGTGTTGCCTATGACATCTCCAACAATCACCCAGCAAATGTGCAATTAGTCCATTCCATTGAATAGAGGGGGAAAGTATGCTTTAAAATGCTGACAAATTGTAGGCATTTTAATGACAGAGACAGAAATTTTGTGTTCTATTTTATGAATGGCTCTGTGTAACAGTCACCGTACTTGAAATTATTCTTCTGCAATACTTTATATTCACACATTTCAATATTATGTAATGTGAGTTAATATGGACCTGAATCTCAAGTATTTTTTTCCTGCATGAAGAAATACATTATTTCATTAAGTATTATGGATCTTAGGAAACCAATATCCACTGATTTCTGTCTAAATACTGAATATTTTCACTTTTGAAGTAACAGTTTCTGAAATGCAGCTGTAAAGCCACATTTTCTGCTTCCTCCAAGGTATATGTGACACACAAAGTGCACTGTATTCATGTGGCACGGACATGAGCTACAAAATGAATTTGTGTTCATGAAGTGCTCAGACAAAGAACTAGTGGAGCAGGACATTGAAATCTCCTGGCATATTGGAGTTTAATTATGAAACACAAGGTTAAATCTGATGCACCAGAGTCATTATGAAAATTTATCACTTCAAGGACAATTTTAGGTCTATGAACCAACCCATGGATTTAGTGTTTACATAGTATGTGTACAAGTGTGTACATGTACAAGGAACTACACCCTGTCAAAATACTGAGTTATTATTGGACAAGATAGCACTTCGTATTTGAAACCTTTTAAAATTGCTAACTCATTGCTCTTACGGAAAATCTTAGCACATCATTTATCTGTACTATTTAAACAATACTCGGAGGTACTTATCAATGAATATTTAATTACCAAGGAGTGGGATTTAAATCTCCTAACCAAGAAAAATAAATGCAGAGGGAATTATATTTATCATACCTCTCAGGAAACCACTGAGAATCCTGAAGTTCTACCAAAAGATTGCATTCTCTATAGTGTACAGATTACCATTACAATGTCTATGCCAAACATGGCATAAATGTGATCAGTACATTTTTAATGAATTTATCGGCTTAAGATAACTTCAAAAAATGAGAACTCAATTTCGTTTGTACTAATGCTTTGCATAAAACAAAATTCAAATGAATATCAACACAAGGATGGGAAAGGTCAGTTCGTGGGAAAATTAAGTAAAAAGAGAATGCACGTTTTGTTCTTATTAGTAATGAATCACATTATTTTGAGCAGATGTGTTATTCCTATTGATGTGCCACTTAAAAGAATTTAATTCCAAACTACAAATGCTATCAGCTTAAACATCTCCTGTAACAGGCACAGTAGTGACACCACTAAACATATATTAAGTTGCCCATATGCAATTCACACTTGTGACTTTTCTCTGCCATTCATGAATTATGCAACAATCCTTAACTCATGAAAATGAAGGTGCATTAGCTGCCCACTGTCGCGTGCTGTCTCTTCCTGTGTCTTTGTGCACATGTTGCCCCCGCTCATTATGCATGAATGCATCTACGCAAGGTTAAGTGTACACATGCAATATGGAAATTGACACATATGGATAAACAGCACCTACACACTTATTTACAAAGATATATACACTTCATTCCAAATAACAAACTTTCACATGGAACACCTCTGTCCACATTGTGGATGCCACACGGCAAACAAAACAGATTCCATCACTATAAAGCAATGGAAATGTTTCTTTACATGTGAAGGAATAAAACCGTGAAAATATAGGTCCAGAAACCAGGCCTTTTAATCTTCAGTAACTTTTTTTTCTAGCTTTTTTTCCCTTTAAAACATATTCCTTTCAGCATGGATTAAAGTATCACTGGAGCACTATTTTAAACAGTGGTTTAAATATTGAACATTACATTTTATCTATGCATGTTAAGATTTGATGATAGTAGCTTATTTCTAAAAGGTAATTGCTTGAAATGAATAATTTTGGAAAATAAAAATCTGGGTTTCTTCATAGATTGCTATGGTCATATAAATTATTCCAAGTTGTTTGTTTTTGTTGTTCGTCTGTTTTGCAGTACCAGGGATTCAGGGATTGAACTCAGGACCTTGCACTTGCCAGGCAGATGCTTATGCCACTGAGCTATCTCCCCTGCCCAAATTATTCCTAGCTCTTCCTTAACTTACTGTTAAGGAATCTACCCTAAAGGAATCGGTTGCCTGAAACTGCCTCTGATTTAGTCTGGGAATCAGTGGCAAACACTGATGTTGAATGATTTGTCATATAGGCACTGATGAGGACACCTTCTAATTTATGTTATTTTAAATATAAACAACTGGCCACACTAAAATAATTCTTTCTAATTAAATACAATGAATTTTATCAGACATAGAGATTTTTAATTTGTGTGTAATAAAGTTTCTTTAAAATGCTGCTCCAGGCAATAAAAGCAGAATTTAATCACTTGAGAAGCAAAAGCAAAATATTTTTGCAGTATAGATTTTAAATTTATGCAGTCAAATGCCCATGTTCAGAATTTCTTATAAAGGTTATTGTAGTAATATAACCCACTCCATAAAAATTATACCTACATAAAATTAATTGGAAGATTTTTAATAACAAAGCAATTATTTTATACTCATCTATACACACTGTTAAATTTTATTTAAAATTAAACTAAAATAATATAGATGCATAGAACTGCTATCCATATGTTTATTATACTAAGGACGAATTATACACTTAATGTCACATAAGATACAATATTTTGCTGAAAAATGCAACTTTTATTCATGATTATACATGCTTCTATTTTTGCTTCTGTTTTCAAAACAATTTTAAAATCAAGTATTTTGTTATGCCTTCAAATATAGAATTTTCACAACTTTCGTGAAATGTTTTTAAATCATTTAAGTCATATTAAATATTTAATATCATATTAAATTCTGCATATTTCTCAGTTTACAAGTAAATTTCATGATTCTCAAATTTTATGGATATTCATAATTTGTAAGGATTCTACTAGTCTTAATTAGATAAAGCGTGACTGAAAATCTAAAGGGAAATGGTAGTAAGTGCAGATCAATTTCAAAATTGTAAAGACAAAAAAATAGGAGGAAATATTGAATATTTGAGGAAATATTGAGTTGTATTATGTAGGAAATTCTTTTCTCCTTAGGAAAAAAAATTTGAAAGGTTATATTATGACGAAGTGTAAAAGAAATAAAATGTGTTAATCCTTAACACACCATATTTTTAACACATTTAAGTCGTGATTCATAGAAATACTGTTACCTCGGTACTAAACATGCCCAAGAACAATGTGAAACAAATGCAAGTTTTCATTACTCTGCAGCCTCTTCGCACGTATCATAAATAAGGTGTGGCCAGTAGAAGGCACTGTTACAATAAATATATACATTCAACCGCTCATTTACAAACTGCTTTGAAATTCCGGCAAGTTTTACAAACTTTAAACTTTGCCCAACACTTACATTCTTCTCAAGTACGCATTAGGTTATTAATTTGTCCTAGACACGCCAAGAGAAAGCCCCGTGTATAACTTTCCTCGTGTCATTTTCATTTGCATTTCAGCAGATTCACAATTTTGTTACCCTCCGTTTGAACTTACTCATAAAAGAATCACACGGTCCCACTTACCATCTTTAGACCGCATTTGAGGAATGTTGCTCTGGAGAAGTGACTCAGATTGAAGAGTAAGACACAGAAGCAGCATACAGACCCTGCTCCAAAACAAGCTTCTAGTTTCATTCTTACAACCTTTCGAGGTTTGATGATAATTTGAAAGAACATGCAAGCATGCCCTTTTAATGGAATTGCTTGGATGTACGAAAACACCTCTAATTAAATCTCTGTCGAACGCACTGCTAACAATGTTGTTTAGTTTGTGTTCGTATACAAAATCTCTTGAGTGACTCTCCAAGTTTACAAAATCCATGTTAAAGGAGCCAGCATTTAAAAAAAAAAAAATGTTACGGCATATGTTTGGATTTTTGTATTTCAGAGTCCCGACTACTTTATCTGAATTACAGATTTAGAGCTTTGTTATGTGTGATAGTTATGATAATATGATCACTACAGGCATAGAGACAGGGAGACCCAAATCCCTTTGAAAATCCCTTTCTCTATTTCCTACAGCTGCTGCGGCAGTTTAATATCTGATAGAATGATGAAAAAGAACAGGCCGAACTCCAGTTTTAATAAAAATTTTAACAGGTCTACATATAGTTATGAAAAATGTTATTTGCAATGCCGATTTTTAATAAAATTTTCTTAAACCAAAGAAAAATCCCCAAGGGGAACCTGATATGAATGTGTTTTTCATATGTACTATTTAAGGCTCTTTAAAGGTTATGAAAGTGACTGATAAAATAAGTTCTTTTCCATACAACGCAAATCTGAATGCTCGAACACTTTTGCATTTTAATCGAATAAATAAAGCTTTCATTTTGTATATTACAACAGAAACAAATACATTGTATCGTCCGTTTTTATTGTTAGCAATAAAAATTCGTCTTATTAGACAGTGTTTTTAAATAAGTTAAAGTGCTGCTGACACATTAATGTGTTCTCTGATCTGTGACAGCATGGTGCTAAAAAGTATGTTCTCAAGAAATCGAAATTTTACTTGCGGTTTTTGATTTTGGGTCATTACGTAAGATGCAAAAATACTCATTTTCAGGAGACGGAGCCAACACATGAGGTAGGAGGAAATGGAAGTTAATTTAACCTGAGAACTGCAGAATTTCTAGATTCCTTTCAAAACAAAATACACTAAAAGGAAGAGTCCCTAGTAGAGTTGCTCATCGAGGAGGGCCTGGGTTGTACATACCTGTTCATCATGAAAACGTTCCTTGTAAAACATGCAGGAAATAGTAAACCCAGGCCCCCAAGTGTGTCTCTATTTATAGAAAACAGGAGCACGATATTTACGAGATATCAGAAGGAAACTTTACTTCACCAATCTAATTTACTCCAGTTCCGAAGTGAAGGTTCCATAAATTCCAGAATGTTAGACACAAAGCGTCAGTTTTAGTGCTCAAATTCTGTGGGTTAACATCATTATCATTAAAGCCACCGTATTCTAGTCAAGCGCTATCCTCCAGCAACTCTCGTCATTATTTGCAGAACGTTTTGAGTATTAAGCAAGACTTTTAGGACCATATTCTATATGTAGCACATTAACATTTATTAAAAGAACTTGGTAGATTTTTAAAATTAGAACTAGCTATACTAATATGAGATAACTAATCTGTTTTTTACAGAGGCCCTGCATGCTGTAAATATAAAGGACATCTTTTATTTTATCACTAAATAGATATTCACATTTGAAAACTTTAAATTTATGATGCACTCAAATGAGGAAAGCAAAGTATTACAGACCTTATTACTGAGAATTGCAAGGTTGGAAGACTGAGCCACCTTCTAAATCTTTCAGTCCTTTTGTACAATTAAGAACAGAACTGACAGCTGCTGGTTCATACCCTATTTATAATTCTACTATGTAACAATTTTTTATAAAAGACATTGGCACAATAAAAACCAAATCAAAATTGTTGATCCAACATATTTACTTGATATTTCCCTGTACTTTTAGATAAGGGACATTTTTTGAATGACGCAGGGTGGGCGTTATTGCCCTTAATCAGAGGATTTGAAAAAAAAATTGGTGGAGTCAAGGTAACAAGAATGAATGAAAGAATAATTTATTGCTGTGACCATTTCCCTCCTTGATTTCTGTTTTGGGATTATAGTGGATTATCTCCAACCAAATACTATTTATCAGATCATAGTAGACTCCGTTTTTTAGTTACATGAATAGGAAAATAAGTTTCTGACATTAAAGCACATGCTTATAAAACCTATGAATGTACAAAAAGATGGGGGGGAAAGCAAAGCTCTAAAATAATGCTTCAGCATTAAGTAGACCTTAAAGTTCCTACTTCAAATATTTTATACCATTCTAAGAAAAATACTTGAATGTTTTATAAGGCCATTAGTATTCAATTTATAAAACAAATTACAAAATACTAGCCTAAAAATAATTTTAAGGAATTTCATATTTTGAAATAAGACAGTAAAATAAAAAACTGGTGATTATTTAGTTTATTGAAAATGCCCTAGGAGCTATACATCTCTAACAAATAAGAAACCATCTTATTTTAGCACACATTCGCAAGCCTTTCATACAAATCCTTACAAAATTTCAACATATACTGTGCCATGTGGTCATGTCAAATATCTTGGACCTCTCTGTATATCAAAATTTCTATTCTACAATAAATTAACCTATTTTTGTTCACAAGAAACAAGACACTTAGGCTAAGACTTACCTCACTGCCATAGAGGAAGGAACTACTTTTATAAGCAATTCCTGCCCAGAGAATATTGAAACATGGTTAAATAAATTTTTGATTTTAATTGAAACCCACATAGAATTAGTAATGCATTACTTTTATTCAAAGACTAATTTACCATTTTAACAAAATTCTGCATTTTTCCTCCACATTTCATCACAATAAGTCACTAGTATGTTGGGTTTAGTTTCACACAGCCTTAAACAAAATAGTCCTTTTGTTTGTGAAGAAATAAAGAGGGGTTCTCTGTTCTGCATAGAAATTGTGTACAATGGTTTTAACCTTTTTTATCTATACATCTCAATGGATGGAAGAATGCTGCATGTGTGGGAAAATATAATTATCTGAAAAGTTTAGGTTGATGCTGCAGTTATTAAGAAATTAGATAAAAATATCACCTAAAATTATCTCATTACTTAACTTTCATGACTTCCATCAAAACCACTGTACTTGCTTCTGAGCACAGAGACTCTAATCATTGGTTTCTACACTTTTATAAGCATGACTAATTATTTTTTCTTCTAAAATGGACATTGCAATGAATCGCACTGAATACATACATTTTTAGATTCAACTATTCAATACATTTTAGGTCCAGCTATACAGTATTTTTTATTCCTAGAAAATACTATTTTTTTTAAATTCACAGATGTAGAGTACAGCCCATCTCTCTGTATCTTTATGACAAATTATCATGAGTTATTAAAAATGCTATAAATAACCGCACATTAGCCATTCCCTAGCTTTCCATCTTCTCATTGCCCTTGATCTCTGTAGTCCTTACCAAAGATCATATTTTGTCCTTAACTGTATATTTCTTACTTCAGCAGCGTTTTTTGTAAACTTGCATCACTTTATTCAAGATTTTCAAAATGAAAGAGTATCTGAGGAATTTTTTTGGTTTTGTGTTGTGTTTTCATATTGTACAATTACATAACCAGATAAGAAAGCCAAATTTCTCGGAAAACAGATAAATTAGGATATGATTATTCACATCACAAATGAATTCACAGATGGCTTCATGTAAATAGAGAGCTGCCTATTTAAGTGTTTGTTTACAGATCATTAACTACTTGACAAAGAGGGGATGGGGGCAGAAAAACTGAGAGCTCTCGTGCTGGGAGACACTGCCAATTGGAGATCAATTAGGAAGAAAGAAAACGAAGCATACATGAAACTAGCTTGAGAATCAGAAAACGTGATTCATTCCACGTGTGAGACAGAGAGAGAGAGAGAGAGAGAGAGAGAGAGAGAGAGAGAGAGAG